>CAKAKR010014741.1:1215-38081 GCA_916700685.1 Adelosebastes latens | reverse complement strand
ATCTCCCTGCATTGAGATGGCCTTCAATGATGACAAGCCTTGTTTTGCCAGTGAGGGAGATGCTGCCCCACACCATGACACTGCCCCCACCAAAAGCTATTACTCCATCGGTGCAACAATCAGCATAGCGTTCTCCGCGTCGTCTCCATACTTTGACCCTGCCATCCAACTTTCGCAGACAGAACCTGGACTCATCACTGAAAATGACATTCCCCCACATGTTCAGGTTCCATTGTCTGTGTTGTCGACACCAGCACAAACGGGCCTGACGGTGAAGGGCAGTCATTGCAGGAGTCATTGCAGGCTTCCTGGTAGCCTTATGAGAATACACTGTTTACCATTGGCAGAGCATTTTGGCGAATTTTTCTTGGGCGCTACCCACATAATCAGCTGTGCTGCTCATCCCACAAATGCATGATCCGTACAAGTTGGACATCATTGTGAAGGTAAATAAACAGGCTTTCCAACGATGTAAAATACAATGACAATTAGCATTATAACAACAGAGAAATAATCGACCAAACACAAGTTTCCAAACTTTTTTTTCCCAGTTTATTTTCCATGCCAGATGTGATATGAACAATTCCATCTCCAGTAAGTACTAATATCTTACATCTCTCTAAAAAATATATTCATTAGGGCTGTCAATCAATTAAAATATTTAATCGCGGTTAATCGCATGATTGTCCATAGTTAATCGCAAATTTTTTGATTTATTACACATTTTGTCCCCGTTCTTAATGTACCTTAAAGGGAGATTTGTGAAGTATTTAACACTCTAATCAACATGGGAGTAGGGAAATATGCTTTATGCAAATGTATGTATACATTTATTATTGGAAATCAGTTAACAACACAAAACAAAGCAAATATTGTCCAGAAACCCTCACAGGTACTGCATTTAGCATAAAAAATATGCTCAAATCCTAACATGGCAAACTGCAGCCCAACAGGCAACAACAGCTGTCAGTGTGTCAGTGTGCTGACTTGACTATGACTTGCCCCAAACTGCATGTGATTATCATAAAGTGGGCATATGTCTCTTAGTTAGCAGGATTTCTCAAACACAACATTAAAGATATCAATAAATTTTGATGAAATACTAGGTCACGAGTCAAATAACTATGGGTTGCTTTCTGGTGCACACAGTGCCACCATCTAGCCAGTTATGAAGCACTTCAGGCTTTTGCTTAAAACTTGTAATTTGAGAGGTTTAGAGGCTACTTTTTTTGTGGATTAATTCTTTTTTCCACCATTTTTTAATTCAAAAACATAATTCCTTCAGTACTCCTGTGCAGTTGCAACCACATTTAGATTACATATTAATATCAACTTAAGTCAATCCTGCAAAATATGATGCTATTTACCTCTATAATTGGTGCTGCAATTAATGCAGCCTTAGTGGAGGTATGTGCTCACCAAGTGCTCCCTTGATAATTTATCTATCTACTTCAGTTATGTATTCATTCATACGTTTTTTCCATACATCTATTTCTATCTGTTGAGTCTCTTTTTGAAGAGCTTTTGAACTACACTACCACACTAACAAGGTAGTAGTATTAAACCAAAAGTCATGACTGCGTGGGCTAACTGCATTTGAACCCAAGTTCATTAACAAAGTCAAAAGAGTTAATTAGAAGTAGCGCTACTTTTTCTCAGCATGTGCTCGCTGTCTGTCTTTTCTCTCGCTGTCAGCACTGCAGCTCACCTTAATAAAGCATTCATTAATTCCATCATTAGACCTATATAGTGGGCTGCCTGCCTGGCTTGTCACCTGACTTGCGTTGTCACCTGCACTGCAGGGAAAACATCCAATGTTGAAAAGGTCAAGGTGCCATCGCTACGGAGCAAGTGAGAGTTTGCAGCTGTAATGCGCAGACGTAACTGTCACTGTCTGTCCTGGAAGCTGTCAGCGTGTCACACACTCTCTGCTTGTTCTCCCTCTGTGACTGCAGCTGCAAGCGCTGTCTTTCCCAGCACATCTGATAGAGACAGTGGTTCATCACACTAGTTGATAAATGATTAGGCCTTACAGCGTGGTAGATACCAGACATTTGGTAATTGTACAGGAATCGGGATCTGCTTTATGCTTCAGCTGATGGCACATGCAAATCAGTGATCTTTTGGTGCGCCTATTACGGTTTTTGGTCTGTATAAAGCGCTGCATCTTCTTGTTGACTGTCCATGAAAGATATTTAAGCTACGATGTTGTCATTTCAAAAGCTTTTCAAAAGCATTCATCGATTTGTTGTCAACTATTAAATTAATTGGCCACTATTTTGATAATCGATTAATCGGTTTGAGTTAATTTTTTAAGAAAAAAAAACAGTAAAAAATCTCTGATTCCAGCTTCTTAAATTTGAATATTTTCTGGTTTATTTTCTCCTCTATGACAGTAAACTGAATATCTTTGAGTTGGGGACAATTTGAGGACGTCATCTCTGGCTTTGGGAAAACACTGATCAACATTTTTCACCATTTTCTGACATTTTATAAACCAAACAACTAATCCAATAATTGAGAAAATAATCAACAGAGTAATAGACGATGAGAATAATCGTTAGTTGCAGCCCTAATCAAGAGAGAGTGGTTGCTGTACATTTTGCTCTTCACCAATCTAGTTAAAAATGGTTTAAAACTGGCTTTGGATAAGAGATGTCATCACTTTTGAAGTGGCTCAGTTACTCTGCAAAATTAAGGAACACATTAAGTTTAACTTAAGAAATATAGTGATTGCTTTTTTCATTTGTTAACATAAATAAATATATCTTTTTATCTGAGATGTTGCTTTTCTGTGCCTGAGTCTGCCCTCTGACCTTTATAGGAAAGTGTTTTCTCCTAAAAGAGATTGCAGTAATACAGTGTCACATTTTGCCCAAGTTTCTAATTGTCTAATCTTAATTCCAGTGCAAATACAGTACAATCACCACTGTCGAAAGCTGCACATCTTAAAAGACAGACTTGTCTGCTACTCAGGAATCCAGGAAAACATCTGCATTTCACATATTCAGTCCCACGGTCCCAGTTTAATAAACCTTTCTCTGCACATAAAGGACCACTATAAAGTTTAAAGCAACACACAACTCAACAAGCTGGATTTTAACTCAGAATAAAAGGTACGTTATGTTATCTCTCTCCCTCTTCTCACTTACAGTACGTACATTCACACGCGGCGCACGCAATCTCCCGCTCAACTACTGTCCCCTTGCTGATTACCTCTGAAGTCAGCCTGGAGGTGGAAGAATAATGATCATAAAAATGTCATCACGCATCCGCAGCTGAGAGAGAAAGAAAGAGAGAGTGCAAGGCTTTCCCATTTGGTAAAAGGCTTTTTCAGGGGTCATACCAAGAATGTGAAAGACAGACACAATTAATGTCCATGCCTGAGAGGCCCGGAGAGGTTGAAATGATGTTGTTTTGTTTAAATATAAGAGATAGGGACGTGTGTGGTGCACAAAATCGAGACAGCGGAGGTGAGACAGCGGGACTAAAAATACTTAGAGGCAGGAAGTTAGCAGGGGTGTCAGCGCAGAGCACTGTGAGAACACCGCAACCACCTGATGAGGTGTCTCTCTACACAAACACACACAGCTGTGAGGCATGCTGTCAATGACTGTTTTTTTTCCTCTGTTTCCTCTCTCGCCGATACTGTGACCTTGTTCAAATATGGTGAAGCAGAGAGGATGAGATTCTTTCTTTTTTCAGATGTTGTAAAAACTACAAGTATCAGGAGACGTCAGTGTTTAAACAAAAAACAAAGTGCACAGACGTCTACATTTAGAAAACAGGACTGAATCATGATACAGGCTGAAATTTAAAAAAAAAAATGTTCATTTTATGAAGATGCTTGCATTATAATACTGCAGGTATCTACAGAGAACAGTACATTTTTTTTTAAATTAAAGTACTAATGGAAAGTTCTGATGTGGCTCATTTGTTCAGTAAATGTTCCTCTCATGAACCAGAACAAGACGTATGTGTTGATTGCACTGTGAGAAGCTGCTTTGGTCCCTCCTCTTGATTTCACTCAGTGGTAGGGCTGTGGCAATTATTGCAATATTGCAATACCCCGCTATTGACAAGCCAACCGCAGGGGATGCAAAGCAAACGCCACAACTGCTATGTTCGCGTTTTTTTCTTTTTTGAAATTCTTTGCAATGGGAGCGCAGCGTATTTACACTATGCTACAAACGCAGAGCAGCGTGATGAGGTGCTGAGCGTCTATTCTGCGCCGAGCGCTGCACTTGTGGTTTTTTTTTTCTGGTTGCCGAGAGTTGCAAAATGTTCAACTTAAACGTAAAATGCTGCGCTCGTCACTGTCACTTTTTACCCAGCCGTCCAGTCACAATGGAAGAGGGGAGGAACAAATACCACAAAGACCAACCGTCACATCCTACACGTAGGTTACAAGTGCTGAACAACAACAATGGAGGAAAAACATTTTTACTTATGCGGATATTCCATATCATAGCAACCACATGCAACCAAAGCGTCTCAGCTGAAAAAAACGCTGCACCTCGTTGCCCTTCTGTGTTCTGCATTAAACAATAATAAATAAAAGTATCTAATTAGTTTTATAACAGTAATCTTTGTCATTTAAAAAAACGATTTACCTAATAGCCTAACAATAAAGCTATATATATAGCACTTAAATCAAAATAAATGAAGTCATTTGCAAAAAAAAGTCAATATTACAGCATATTGCTGAGCCAATCATCATCACCACAGGGGAAATTCCTTCACTGCTACAGCTCTACTGTAGCTCTACCGTTGCTTCCTGGTGTTATTTACATGTTCAAAGCAATGATATGGACACAACGTGCCACAAAGCTGGCTAACTAACTAGCAATATTATGTAACTTTGCATGAGAGTTAATTTACCATTTGCGGAGCTTTGAGCGCCATCACAGTTATTCCATTTACATTTTCATGATCAATTGTAGATGAGCACATCTGCAATTAATCACAAAGCTATCAAGATTTCAGGCAAATGAAAAAAATATGGCAACTTCCATAAATATATGAGAAATGGTAATACACTGTTTTGCACATCAGGAGATTTGATTTTCCTTTGAGTTCAACCAGTTGAGACACAAATATGTGTATCTGGTTCTCCCGCTGTGCCTTTCTTTAACAGAGCTAGCAGTCTGGTAGTAAAAACAGAAACATAATCTTCTCCTATAAAAGGCCCTCTATTTGGGGGGAGCGGGGCCAGATGTGTTGAGCAGCGTGATCAATCTGCAAGACTCATCTGGCTGATGAGGCTAAAATTACACAGAAAGCAGCAAAAAAAAAAAACAGGTGCGGCAAATGGTACCATGAAGTAAACTATGGAGATGCTATCCTGCTATAATTCTATTCTTTTGCATGTTGCTGTGACCAAAGTCTCTGTGTGCTCAGCTATGACTTGAGATGATGGGAGGGGGGGTGAGAGGATGGAATGACCAGGAGGAAAACTAGGATTGGAACGGAGGAGGAGGAGAGTGGAGAGCTTTCATGAGTGAAACTACTCCTCTTTCCTTCATACATCTCACTCTCCATCTTTCCATCTCTCTTATTTCACTCCAGCTGTCCCTACTACCCTCCTTCATCCCCGCTTCCTGCCCGGCTGGCTGGCGGTACTATAAATACATTGAGCGAGATGTAAGATCAGAAATGAATTTATCTGCCTGACGCGCTCCCCGCGACCATTTCCAGAGCAATATGTAACTGTTTGAAGTCTGAGGCGGTGCGAGGTGGTGGCTAACACAATCTTATCAAACCAGAGAGGGCTGGCTGGAGAATCTAAGCAGGCCTCCCCGGTCTGTTGGATATTATTCACTCTGATGGCTTCAAGAGCTTTATCAGTGTGCCAGAAATACTGAGTAACCGAGTAAAGCCTGTTTCTGTATCTGTCTCTGCCTTTGCACACAGACGTTCTTACACTTAAACACATAAATACACATGTTTGCATGCGTTGCCCTGTTTAAACACACACACTTAAAATACACTCACAAAGTCCCGGGCACCCCACACATATACGTTTTTTGCTCAGCTATTACGCTTCCCACCACATAGGCAGGCGTGGACAGAATTGGACTGGACATACAATCACAGACACACTGCCTGTCAACCTCCTACAGCCACAGTCACACACTAACACACACTCACACACACACACACGCATTGGATTGGTCCCAGCGCCTGCCATCTGCGTGTGTTTGTATGTTGGCCTATTGTACCAGGGAATGTGTTATATTAATGTGTGAAAGTGAATGAATGGGTGTTGAAATGAGTCTTTTGATATTTGGAAAGTACAGAAGGTCAGGCTGTTACATGCTGTCAGGGCCAACGTTGTTTCTTTGAAGAAAGTTTAGACTGAAGTTTGTACTCAAAGTGCAACTTGGACTTAAATCTCTAAGACTTTTGAAAGCCAAATATTTTTTTTTTTTATGTCAATTGTACATGGTTTGATTCAAACAGGAAAGGCAGAATATAGACCCTTACCTGTATAGTGCCGTCATCCTTGTTGGCTTGATGTCACTTCTTTGAAAACACTTGGATCGACGGTATTGGCAAAAGGAGGCTGACATATTCCAGTATGGTTTTCTTGTGTATTCGGAGGCTTTTGCTAGGAACAGAAAACAATGCAAAAGTAAAAGCTTTAGACACTTTTAGAACAGTTGAGATTTGCTAAAACAATGACTTCCTTCAAGGAAGTTGTCCACTGATTTTTTACAAACTGATTTCTAGATATATATTACACCAGTTTAATCAATTTCAGTCTTTATCAATAGAAAACAAACAGTAAGGTGTACAGGCGTTGAAAGCATTCACAATTAATTGCAATTTAATTTGTATTAAACATAAAACCTGTAGCATTAATCGTGAAGCCCTTTAGTGCAGTGACTTTGCTACAGTGGCTGTTTTTCTGCCTTAAATTTTCAGTACAGGTGTGTGAAACTTGTGTCCTCCTGTGTCTAATATGAGTAAAAAGTGACACATATATTGTGGAAGAAAGTGTGCGCTTACACAAACAAAGTGCTTACTCACACAACAGCAAGCAGCTTTCTAAAACCCACATTGTTCCTCAGGTGCGGTTGTATCCCTCTCAGAAGTTCTGTAATCCAGCATGGAACAATTAACAGTGTTTATAGAGATTTTATAAAACTAATTAACTATCCAACAATGAATGTCTTCTGTGGTTATTTATCCACTTATCCGTGTTGAAAGGAGTTGTTGTTGTTGTCATTGTTAGCCGTTAGTTGAGACCTACAGAGCTCCAGGTGTATTCCCGTGTATTCCTTCTGGACATCTCCTCCATGCTTCTTCTACTTCTTCTTCTACGCTTTTTTTTGGCGCAGTTCAACACCAACTTTTCGGTGCATATACCGCCACCTACAGCACTGGAGTATGTACAACAAGATCCAGTTTACTTCAGTCTATGAAAATTAAATTAAGTTAGATTACATTTTAAAAGAAGAAAAATGCAAGGTAATAATAATAATAATAATAATAATAATAATAATAATAATAATAATAATAATAATAGCTCTTCTTCTAATTATTATTATAGAAACAAATAAATAAAACATAAATAGATTTATTTGACTTCTCGACACAGAAATGGGCAGGAAGTGACATCAGCATTGAAGGGACTGTTTGTAACTTCTTACACGTATAAATCACCCGGGTCGGTGTCCCATGCGCGGTCGCATATGCGCGCTCGCGTGTTGCTACGCTGTTCAGACTCAGACTCCAACACAAACTACACAGAAGCACCAAAACCCTAGAGTTATATCTAGTGAAGCCCGTCTTGCAAAACAGTGTTGGCCGCGGTCGGAGGACACGGAGGAGACTAGCTTTGGTCTCCAGGGCCGGAGTCTCTGCTCCTCTGCTCCTCTGCCTGCTTGCCTTCACTCAGCTCGCTCCACTCTCATGTGCATGCGCGCACACTACACACTGCTGAAGACTTCGTAGCTCTGAGAATATCTAGCAAATGTACAGTGGACGTTTGTGCAGAAATATGTGCTGCAGCTCCTCCAGACCAACAGAGGTTTTCCGTGTCTTGTGAAGTGACGGGGCTCCGCAGCGAGAAACGTTATCACCTCCGACCGGGGCTCCGGTGTCTCCCCTGTTCCCTCCGACTGCGGTCAGGAGGCTGAAGCAGGAAAAGCCAACACTAGGATCAGCATTGATTCATGGAGAGACCTCCGTCTGGTTAGCTAACATTACTGCCAAGCAGGTGAAATATAGAGTGATATTGTGGTTTTAGCTGACGTGTGTCGCCTCACTGTTTTGAGCGATGCTCATTCATGTCTATTTAGAGCAAGCAAGCGCGAGCCCGACGCTGTTAACAAGCATTTCTGATTCTTACAAACAGTCCCTTTAAAGGAGCCTCATGGCCCTGAATAAATAATTAGGGCCTCCTTTGGATGCAGGACCTGTGTGCACCGCAGGTATAGTCCAAGCAGGTGAAGCAGTGTACCACCAAGGCCTATTGAAAGAGGCTGGGTCACGCGTCATCAACACGTCATATTTTTGGGGTACAACACATGCGCAGTAAAATCTTGTCTGCACTCGCCATAATTGAGCCAATCGCAACGCACGACTGCAGCTTCAGTTATACTGCGCATGTGTCATACCCCATACCCCAAGACCCGTGTCCGCCCATGTCCCAGCCTCCTTCAATAGGCCTTGTCTACCACCTGGAAGTGCAGGGAGTGTGATGTAGCCCTCTGTGTCACTGCAGACAGGAACAGCTTATATATATATATATATATATATATATATATCTGTGAGATTACATTTCCATTTTTGTTTTTCTTTTGTATATATGGTGATTCATGGTATGGTGGTTCATGTGACATCACTGCAGCATACATATTCTGATAGCCAAGTTTGACCTGAAAAAAATGTACATGATTGTGCATTACAGTGTTGAGGTTATACATGGAGACAGGCAGACTTGAGGCAGACATTGCACCTGTATAGTGAACCAAAAGGCCCAATTCTTTACCTTTTTGCTGTTAAATCCTGTACAAACTCTTGCACATACAGACAAGAAAAAGTGCTTTGATATGCTCTTAAGGCAACTTGTAATTTAAAGTATAGAAATGACTAGCCTTAAGTGATCATTTTAATATATTTTCTTTCTCAACTATGCCTAATTTTGTCAGTTCTTTATGTCAGAGTGAACTCTGCCCTTGGGAGTGGTGTTGTCAACGCAGTCTTTTTGAATGCACTGCTTCCAGTAGAAAGTCGTTTACATTAATTATAAAGCAGATAATGCAGAACATCAAAAGACATCCTTTCTATTTGAAAATGTTCTGCGCAACATTTTTAGGGTCAGACATATCCTTTGAAAGAAGCTAAACCAGAAGCATTTCAGTGCACCCTTTTTTTTCTCACTGAAGGAGAAATATAGGATTCGAATATGCACTGGACAAATATATTATTAACCCATGCTACACATGCTGAATGAAGGAATAGAGGTTTCTTGTAAACCTTAACTTGTCTTTGACCTACACTGTGGGTTCATTTATTTCTGCAGAGAAGATGGAACAGGTTTATATGCCTATCTATCATGGCCATGTGTTTAAATGTGATTTCACACATAGAAATCCATACATTTAGTCCAGGCAGGACATAACATGTGGCGCAAGAAAAATGCACAGTATGGTGCAAGCGTTTTTCATGCATGGAAATGATTTTGATTGCTTAATGCTTTTCAAAATACACACAAGCTTTTGAATGCTGGGTTTCCACAGAATGTGACCTGAGTGGTTGACTTAAAGTAAAAATAGGGCACAGGCATTATGTACTATGCCGTTGTTCAATGACAGAAAAGCCTCACAATATAATGAAAAATAACAAAACATTAGAAAATATACCCACATTTAAACATTTAAGCTCTCTAAAGCAATTTCAATGAATTTTGACATAATAATCATTATTATTGCAGCTCACTTGGACTGGATTGCAATAGACGTATGTGCGGTTTGTTTTTTATGTTGATAATTAGCTTTAATCAGTACATTTAATAGAAATAGGGTAAAGTTATACTTATTGACAATCAAATGGCTTGCTAAAGGGCACTGAAGTAGTGGCTTTAAAGGTGCAATGTGTAAGATATGGCCAGAAATTTAGTTTAAAACATAAAAAAATGAACTAACATTATCAACCGAATGTGGAGATGTTATATTGTTGAAGTTACGTCAAAGACGTCTATGTATTGTGATCCTGTCTTGTAATACCACTTGTTCCTCAAGAGGCAATAGTGAGTCACTATAGCGCCCGTCTGCCCTCAGTCCAGAGAATGAAGAGCTGCCCAGAGGGCTTGTCATTAATACATCCATGGTCCGTGTGCATTTTATAGTTTGTTTGCTCGATTTCAGCCAGAGCAAATCCCAAAACCGGGGCTCTGATCCCGTGGGACTGCTGCCCCGACTAGGGATGTCACGGTACCAGAAATCTAATAGTCGATACCAATACCAGTGAATTTACACAATTCTCCATACCAATTCGATACCAAGGTAAAAAAAAACAAAAAAACAATAAATCCCATGTAATTCAACACGCACTCCTTTATTAAAACATTTGAACATTACAAAAACAGAGGCATATAGCCTTTAAGTAATAAATAAAAAGAAACGTCTATTAACATTGCAAAGCAGAACAGTGGCATGTAGCCCTCAAGTATTTAAAACAAACAATATTGTCTGGATGTCTGTCTTTGAGGTGCTTTGCTAAATTGGAAGTATTTCCTCCTTTGGAAAGAAAAGTACGACGGCACCATTACTGCACCGCATACTGGTTTTTGCAAATCTATTATTACTCCTTGTAAATCCGCCTCGAATGCAAAGTACTTCCATACCCGACTCTTGCTATTTGTTTTCTCAACGAATTGAGGCAGAATTAGTGCTGCAGCAGCTGCCATCTTTCACATCTCGTGTTGTTGTTTTCTTCCGTGCTGTTACGGCGTTCTTCTTCTTCCTTCATTTCACGGCAGATGAGAACACTTGTAAGCGTATACTGCCCCCATTAGATCCGGATGAATCGCATCTCCAGTACCTCCGCTCCGGTATCAAATGACCATTACAAGCATCGTTCGGTAACTTTGGTACCGAAGAAAACGAGTACCGTCACATTTTTTTAATTTTGGTACCGTGTTGGTACCGAAGTATCGGTTCTCGTGACATCCCTAGCCCCGACTCCCCACCGGATCAACAATCTTTCAGTTGCTGCCGTTACGCAGTTTAGAACGACTGGTTCTGAGCCACCACTGAAGCTCATCCCCCGGGGCCACCAAACGCTCCCCACTCGGCGAAGCAGTCACTCGTCGGCAGGGGGGACGAATCAAAAACACAAGTCGTTCCCTTGTCTCTGCCACCCCACACCCAAGCCAATAAACAAACTATTAAAACGTAACGTTACACGGACCATACAGCCCCCAGTTAGTGTCACAGTAAACACAAAGATGGCTAATGTAAACTATTGGCCAACGCCTCATGTGAAGATTATAAGATAGCAGTTTTATTTTGATTTGATCTCATAGTTTCAACAGTTTGGCTGAATTTCATCTATTATTGCCCTGCTGAAAGTTAGTAGTTGATTTGTTTTAGATTGTATGGGCTCAGTAGTAGAGGTGAAATGCTGCCCCCTATTTCTTTAGAGCGGGTGGCCGGGTATTACACGTTGCACCTTTAAGGTGAGAGGTGAAGCCGTCTTTCATTCCCCTGTTAAGTTTTCTAATATCTCAACGGACTTTGAAATGACCTTCATTCCTGAGTTCATTTCACTACACCAGTTTGTGGAGTGGATGGCACGAGCACCAGCCATCATCCTGCAAATGGCACACATGCAACAACTTGTCATCGCACTCAACACTTTGTGATAAATCTCGGCGAGGCTACGGGGCTGCAGTCAGCTACTGATGGCCCGCCCACACTGGTGTCGGGATGTCTTCATACTAAGCGACGTATCAGCAGCTCCCAGATCAGTTGACACAAAAGTCACAGTGTTATTGTTCGTGTTGATTGATGTAGTTGTTGCATTGCTCTTTTCCTCACAGCAAGACATCATGCTATAAAAACTAACTTGGACATAAGTAAGTTTGCAATTCAGTCATAAGCAATAACAATGAGATATTTTTCTTTTGTGCCAAGCCACAGTGTTTTTTCTCTACACATCCCGGAGATCACTCGTAAAACACTTTTTCCACTAATAATGACTTTTCTTCTGAGTACATTAAAGGAACAGTGTGTTACATTTAGGGGGATTTATTAGCAGAAATGGAATATAATACACATAACTGGGTCGTCTTCATGGAGTCCGCCATGTTTCTACAGCAGAGAATGGACAAACCAAACACTGGCTCTAGAGAGAGCCTTTCGTGTTTTTATGCTACCTGAAGGCCACCGTAGTTCTCGTACACAATTGTGAATCCGTGGTACCGCCAGCCACCGTCTGACTTCCGTTGCTCCTAAACTAGCGTTATTATGGTAAGGATGGCCTCTGAGCGAGGCGGACAGCGTTACCACGGTTTTGCACTCGACGGCTCACGTTACCACAGTCTTGGAAAGGGAGGAGTGAGCGGAGGGGTACTCGGTTGCAGTCTGCAACCACTAGATGCCACCAAAGCGTACACACTGTCCCTTTAAAACATTCATATTCATGTAAAAATGGTCACGTCAATATTTTAATGATGATAAATCCATAGACTAATTTAAAATGTACTTTCCCTCGCTTTTGATTTCTTTTTTTGGAATGAGCTCAATGTAATCCTCAAGACAGACATACAGGCAGCTATGCCCACAGACATACACATACAGTACATATGCAGGCACAACTGTACACACAAGCACAATATTCACGCAGACAGACAGACGGACTCTCATTCTCTCTCTCTCTCTCTCTCTCTCTCTCTCTCTCTCTCTCTCTCTCTCTCACACACACACACACACACACACACATACACACACACACACACACACACACACACACAGTGGAAGGCTTATTTGAGGTTATTATGGGATATTAGTTTGGCTTGGGAAATGACAGGGCTTTGCGCGGATGCTGCCGTTGCATAGCAACCGAGGTAATTTTCAGCTAGCACTGCTTCATTTTAGGTGATAGAAATGTTTTTTTAATAAAACAGGAGGAGTGGAGATATTTTTGTCTGCCAGCCGTGGAGAGAAAGAAATGGGGAAGGAAAAAGAAAAACAAACAAACCATGGAGGATAATTTAACAATGATATGTTAATTTTGTTAAAAATATACAATGGTTCAGCTTGAACTTCACTTGTCTAGAATAATTAACTCACCTCAATAAAATATTCAAAATACAGTATAAAGATATAATACAGTATCATTACCGTGGATAAAATGACTTGTTACAAGTAACACATTGGTGTTAGCTATTGATAGTATAATAGAATCACTGCACATTAACACGTGTCCTCTACTTTCCTTCAAGACCCATGAAATTCAAAAACAGACACAATATTAATTCTGTAATACAATAATAAAAACAGACTCTTTTTTTTGTTTTGTTTTCGCCAAAACAAAAATATCCCTGAAATACTGTGTCTCCCTCAGTAGCTAAACATTTTAGAGAAAATTGTAGTCTGGAGCAATGACAAGCTGAATCAGTAATTTAACATTTTGGGTGATTAAAAATAAGAAGAAGACAATAGGAATTAGCATCCCAAATGTAATACATGATCTCTACCAGCTACCTCTTGCATGGAGGAGAAAAAAGAGAGATAGAGGTAGAGAGGGGAAAACAGAGAGATATAGAAGGGTGTAGGGAAAGAGCGAGCTACTGTAAAACATGGTGCTGTAGTGGCAGATAAGTGTTTTTCTGGTGGGGCAGATTAAAAGACTACAATTTCCCGATGAATATATTAACATTTTATGAGGCGAATCGGGGACTGGCAATCTCTCCCCTTGCATAAATAATGAGCTGGTTTAATATGACTGCCTGGTTGGGAGTCTCCCCTGACATGTGTGAAATTGAATGGGATGTTATGTGTGTGTATGTGTGTGTGTTTGCAGGATGTGTGTGTAAATGGGAGGAACAATGTGTGCGTTCAGTGGAGGGGGGGCGTAAGGGATGTGTGTTGGGGTGTTGGCTGGCGTCGTATGTGTGTGTCTGCATTTGGATGTGTGTTTGGCTCTCGTGTGTGTGTGTGTGTGTGTGTGTGCGTAGGCAGGATGCTAATGACTGAGTCACTGGCAGTGCACCAGGACATTACACACATGTACATACACATGTACACGGGGGCACACAAGCACCTTGTTGATACGCGCAATTAAAAGCTTTTCAGCTGCAAATTAGACTGTACAAAGCTCTCCAGATTGTATTTGCATGAATGTTTAAAGGAGTGCACTGGTGTTACACTAACATTTAGACTTTCTCATCGTCCAATCGACAACGTTACAGCCAGCCCTCAAAAAAATTAATGTAAACCAATGATTTATGACCTCACAGAGGGTCTGTACTTCTGCGTACATATTTATCATCTTGTCTTTTTTTTTTTATTACGCCAAACCTTTCCACCTTCAGGCCTCCTTTTGATGAATAATCTCACAAAGATCAAGATTATCTTGATGAAAATAATAATACAAGCCTACATCTGTGTGCAGCCTAAATTGGAAAGTAAGAGTATAGCATCTCATCACAAATTTAAGCAGCATTAATTTGCCATTTTTCCCCAGATTAATTGAAATTACTGATGTGAAACCTGCCTCACACACAGGAAGTTGCATTTTCATAATGCAATGCATTTTTAATTGTCTCTTAGCATGGGCCCAATTTGTCTGTAAAAGATGACGCTGACATGTTGGTTGAGACTGATACGAGCACATGATCTCGGTGTCCCTATCATACTTTCTTCTATTCAGATGAAATCATGAATATGAATGGACAAATGAAATAGGGTATATTACTGAAAATCATAAACATATTGACAATACATAATGAAAGGTGGTTTCTTGGTGTATGATACCACTGAAAAACGTACTTATCTTTGAGACCTATATTTTTTTTTGTCTGGCTGTGTTTACTCTATTTCACCGTTCTGTCCTTGGCATACAGTTATTTGGTATAGGTTGTCTCAAGCATAGACAAGCACTACACAAAACATACAATAAAGTGAAGAGCGAAAAAGACAACAAAACATAGACATTGAAAACCAACAAGAGGTTACAAATGGATGTTTTTAACTGGACCCATTGAAGGGAGATTGCGAGTTCAGGGACAGCAACAATATGATGTGAGGGGTTATGTACAAGTGGTGCAAAACAAACACGGCAATGCGTTGGCAGAACTGCATGAAAATGGAAGGAAAAAAAGCTTAGCATCCGTCGTAATGGGCTGAAAAGAAAGAGAGCGTTTCATGAGGGTTTTTCATACACTTCTCTCTTAGAGACATGTATCTGTTTTCCTCAGGTAACTATGCCGTAGGTCAAAAGGTGAAACTGTGCTGAATCAGTTTTTTCCTTGTGGGGAAGAAAAAGTAATGTTTCAACAGTCTCGTCTATTGACTGACTTCTGCCTCCTTACAATACTCTGAAATAAAAATTTAACTCAATAAAAGGCAACTTTTCCAGACCTTGTGAAGCCTATAAGTGCAGTTAGGATTTGTTTAATATATTTATTTGTATGATGAATACAATGATTGATATGACCAAGGTCGCATCGCAGTAGATAAAATAGAGAAAAGCTTCTAAAATAACATGACCTGTGCCAAATGATCACATATGTGTCACTAAATATGCTTTTGAATTTTGAAATAAAATGTTTTGAAAAGCTTGGGATTGGAGGGAGTTTTCACATCTTTAAAATGTAGTTTAATCAACCGACGAAAAAAAAATGGAAGCAGCGATAAAAAGCTTCTTTCTTTGAGTACCTCTTTCCCTCCTGTCTCCTCTCTTTGTCCCTCTTCCTCATCCATCTCAGCCGTCCCTCGCTCTGACTCTCCTAGTGGGGGTCTAATGAAAGGAGCGGCTCAGAGGGAACAAGAGATGGAAAGAAGGTGGCGTAAAGTGTGTAAGGACGAGGTGAGATTACAGACTTTCCCACTGAAATGTGTAACCTCCCGCGTGTGTTTGCCCTCTGAGGCGGAAAGACGTCTGCGGCAAAGTTGTGCAAAGTTTGAGAAGGAACCCCTGCTGATTATTTAAAACAGCCACTGCAAAACCTGGAAAATGCGCCAGCTAGCCGAGTGTGAAAGCACGGGGTTTAAATTGATTTTGACGCGTGAAAATACAAACATGGTGTGAACTGCGTCGCTTCCAGTCCGCTGGCTCTGTTTAGGATGGACTTTATTGGCACGGGTGCAACCCAAAAAGTATGGACAAGTCGCCAAACCATCAGTTTTTTTTTATTTTGCATTTGTACAATACTGTTTTAACAAATTCTACATTAAGGAAAGAGAGACATCAGATATGAGGAGAAAGGAGTCCACTACAAGTGAAGTCAAGCAATGAGCAGCACTGAAAGAGACGTTTATAAGAACAGCTTTAACACAAAAATTTCGAGTGAAATCGATTTAATTGTACACTGAAAATGACGAGGTCTCTTTCACCTTGAGGCGAGTTGATGAAAGACGCTACCCTATAGAGTCCTTTCAGAGCGTTTCACTGAGCCTGGCATTAGCCATGCCACAAGCAGCCATCTCTTATTCCCTTAACTCTCTGTGTTACTTTAGCCCTTAGCTCCCAGACTCTATTAAAGCTCTGAATTTTGACGCCGGCTTCCCCAGAGCGTGGCAGATTAGCGGCAGAGGGTCAAGAAAAGTTCACCTATAAAGGCCAGTTTTTGTGGGGGGGGTGAAGGGGGGGACAGGGGAGGGAGAAAGACACAGAGAGAGCAGAAGCAAAAGAGGGAGAGCAGTCGGAGAACGAGATCTTTCACCTCGCTTCAACATGATGAAATATCCCAAGACATCAGTAACTGATCCAGCATAAAGGTTAGGCTATTATTAGGTTTTGTGCATGTGTGAACACACCAGCATGCATATATGTGAATGGTTAAAGTTTTTACCTTGACAGGGATAGGGAGGTGTAACCCTGTGCAATACTGAGGGGAGCGGTGTGGCTGTGACCTACTGTGATGAAGTATCAACGCTATGCCCCCCCACCCCCCGAGAAGTATGGAAACACGGAGAAACAGCTCAAAGTAGAACATGACCTTGACAGGTCATTAACAACATGTAACTCTGCGTTCACGCTGTGGGCAACTTGGTTGAAGGGTCACTCTATTCTGATCGGTGGTGGGCAGCGCCAGAGAGCATATTGTAGTCTGACAGATCGTGTGTATTTCACTGCTGCAGTGTTTTAATAGGTTAGAACAGCGGTTCTCAAACTTTTTCATGTCAAGGACACCTAAACTGACACATATGACCCACATCTATCGTGCTTATAGTGACTGATAACGCCTATTTACTGGCCTGATAACAGTCGAATCGGGTGCGGATACAGTCGGTGTGAGTCATCAAGATGAGCCTCAATAATCCTCATTCCTAAATAATTTTTTTCTCTCGCACTGCAACAGGTATAGAACCATTAATTGCTCAAAAGGTTTAACAATTTGGTGGAATATCTGCTACT
Organism: Adelosebastes latens; assembly: GCA_916700685.1. NCBI lineage: Eukaryota > Metazoa > Chordata > Actinopteri > Perciformes > Sebastidae > Adelosebastes > Adelosebastes latens. Next base: position 20,486 of record CAKAKR010014741.1, on the reverse strand, counting down.
TAGGGTGCCAGTGAGTTTATGTAACAGTGCAGGATTCAACGGAATGCACAATAATTCCCCCTAGAGCTGTACACACACACAACAGACTCCAACAGACACATATCACTGAGATATGGGAAGCGCAGAATGCACAAGACAAGATATGCCTCGTCAAGTATGTTAATAAACTCCACAGCAGGTACGGCGGCGTGTATAGCAGGCAGGAGCAAAGCAGCGGTGGCATCATGACTGATGGTGAAAGCTTGTCAGATTGTAAAGATCATCTCATTGTCTTCATTAAACATGGAGACTTGTTTGAATGTGATCGCCTGGTGGCATTCAGGACTTGTGGTTTATTATTTGTTTATTATTTGTGCTTTTTTCTGTGTGAATGCACTGGTTACATCTTTAAAAATCTTTGGCATCTCTGAAAATCATATTCCAGTCTCTTAGCTGTTGTCTTAGTTGAGTTCAAAGTAAATACTGTATGTGGATACAAGCGCTATCTTGACTGTGTCTCACTTTGTTTTGCTGCAGCTTGACTGGAGTGTGATTGACAGATGGCAGAACATATGTGTAAAATGTTTTGGGTGAAACATTTATTTTAGATGAAGAGGGAGACATTGCGAGCGCAAAGCAGAATACCCTTATATCTTAAATGTCTATGGCACAGAGAAAACATATTCTCTTAAAGTGCAAAAGAGTTGTTGTTTTAAAGTGGGGTTGTATGAGGTACTCATCCATAGTCAGCGTATTACTTACAGTAAAATGAAGGTTGACACGCCCCCAGTTTGGAGAAGCAGACAGGAGTTACCGCACGTAACCAAAGCAATGTACTGCTGTGGTCGGGGACAGCAGCAAAACATATCTTAGCCACCTAAAAAAAGCGATATCAGTTTAAACATATGCTATATTTAGAATATTTTCATCGCTTTACCTTGCCGTCAGACAGCTCTTTCCAACGGGGAACTGAAGCCATTGTATCCATCTATGCTCTCGCCAAAGCCACCAGACTCCATTAGAAATACCTGTAATTTTACCTTGCAGAACACCGGGGTTGCTGGTCTACCATTGCCTCGTTCGGTCAGTGTGTTTGTTACACAAGGTCAAATTACAGTTTTTTTCAGTGGAGTCTGGCTGCTTTGGCGAGAGCATAGATGACGGCTTCAATTCCCCCGTCGGAAAGGGCTGTCTCACGGCAAGGTAAACTGGCAAAAATATTCTAAATATAACGTACACTTCAACTAATATTGATTTTTTTTCTTCTTTTAGGTGGCTAAAATACGTATTGCTGCTGCCCCCGTACACGATACGATACGATACGATACGATACGATATGATACAACTTTATTGTCAGTTTGCACTGAAATTCATTTTGCATCCATAGGCAGCTCAGTTTGAGAAAAAGTACATATACAATAGACATACTGTTACCATAGACAGACAGACAAGTAAGACCCATCAGACAAAAAAGACCGAAACACATCACCATTATTCATACATAACCCATTGCAGAATTACCATCTGCGCTCTGGATTTACATGTCTTTAGCAGCACATTAACTATTATTTAGAAACAAGATGGACTGATGGACAAAAGCGTTCTTTAGCCTGATGCGGTTAAATGTAGGGACTTTAAATCGCCTCTTGGAGGGCCGAAGTTGATATTCCCCATTTAAAACATGTAAGGGATCAGAAGAGATGCTGTTGGCAAGTCTGAGCATACTCTTGTTGTGAGCTGCTTGAAAGGAGGCTGTCTGTCACAGGTTGGCCAATGATCTTCGCGCAGATTTTGATTTGGCTATAAAGTTTAGTTTTAAGTTTTACAGATATACTACTCAGCCAGGCTGTGCTGCAGTACAACAGGACACTCTGAATCACTGAACTGAAAAATAGAAAAATAATCTGGCTACTGGCTCCAAATGATCTGAGTCTGCGAAGAAAGTAAATGCGCTGCTGTATCTTCTTACAAGTAAATTCAGTGAATAGTACAGCAGTACATTGCTTTGGTTCCGTGTGGTAACTCCTGTCTGCTCCTCCATCTCATCATCATCTGCTGTAGGTAATACACTGACTACGGATAAGTACCTCATACAACCCCACTTCAAAACACCTTAACTATCCCTTTAAAGGGATGGTAAATGTAGAAAAGATAAAAAAAACACTGGAATAGATCTTTTGGATGTGACAGAGACATGTAGGTACTTCCATAAAGTGGCAGACTTAAAAGTGCTGCTACTACTCACATACTAACTACTCTACACCGATGTATCGTGGTTAAAATGGACAAACTCCTAGATCCAAATCCAATTCAACCTCAGCCATAATTCAGCAATCAGCCTGATACGAAGCACACTATGGTAACAAGACCATCTGTTTCCAGAGAGGGCCTGTCTCTTCTGATATACAGTACACACACACACACGTTCACCCCACCCACCTTAATTCCCCCAACCTCGTCTCACTCTCTCTCACACACACACACCCCTTTTTGCAGGTAGCTCAAGAGGCACCCTGGGAATTTCTTTCGACACTCAACAGCGTGCCGATGGGAGTATTCACACACGCACACACTCCCACTTCGACAAGAGGTGTGATTGTGTAGAACTTGAGGAGCGTGCATACAGACACACGCAGACATGAACCTCTACCCTCTTTGCAGGTCGATCATGTCCCCTGGAAAGAAGTCTAAGACTGTGACTGTTGAGGCTTACACACACACACACACGCGCGTACACACACGGTCAGCCACTTGTTTCACATATATGATCGTCAGGATGGCGGTTTTTCCCAGAGCTACGAATCCTGGGGGATCACTGACACAACTGATTGCCTGCAATCCCTCCTGTAATGAAGAAGAACAGCAATGAGCCAAAGAAAACGGACTGAAACAGAATGTTCTCTTTTACATCTGCTCTTTCTTCTCCTTTTGTTAAATCCTGTATGTATCCATCTTCCTTCTTTATCATTTCATCATCTTGCATTGCTTTTGGACTACTCTTTTCCTCATTGTCTCCTACTTTCCCATCATTTTCTTCCCCAACTGCCATCTCTCTTACGTCTTTACTTACATGATTTGGCGCAGAACCAGGAAGAGATAGATAGGATTTTAAACATATGTACATTTGTCTAATTTGCTTTGAAAAATAAAAAAGTTGAAAAGGTTTTTAAAAATATGTGATCACATAACCAAATTAACAAGATGACACAAAAGAGCTAACAAGTTCCTCCTATAGACCGTATATAAGAAGTGGACGTTGTCACCATGACGTCACCCATTGGTTTGTGGACTGCCATTTTGAAGCCTCGAGTTCGGCATATTGGCCGTCGCCGTCTTGGTTTTTGGCCGTCGCCGTCTTGGTTTTTTGCAACCACAAGTGACACGAGAGGGTGGAGCTAAGCATAACCAAACGCTGAATGAGACATTTTTAGGCGACCAAGAAGGTTATGATTAAATTTCATGAACTGAAAACACACTGCGAAAGGGTTTAAGTTGCAAGATGAAAACACGGACAATACCGTGGTAGCGACCTGTCAATCACAAGGTAGCCGCGCCCTAAAGCATTCCCTGCTTTATGGTCTATTTGACTCTAAATGGGACCATAATTTACTACATGAACATCATGCTGAACTGAAGAAGACTTGAAACTATAGCGACTGAGACCATAAACTCATGTTTACAATGTTTACTGAGGTAATAAATCAAGTGAGAAGTAGGCTCATTTTCTCATTGACTTCTATACAATCAGGCTTCTTTTTTGCAACCAGTGGAGTCGCCCCCTGCTGGCTATTAGAAAGAATGCAAGTTTAATGCACTTCCACATTGGCTTCACTTTTCAGACCCGGAGGTTCCTCACTGTTTCCTACCAGCCACTGACTTGAGGCATCATCACCGGTAGCTGAGTTCAACTTCCCCGAGGGTAGAATTGAATCCATCATTGATTTTTCATTAGCATTTGTGTTGTATTTCACACATTGTTTCGAGTTATTCAAGCTGAAGAACTCCAATTCTGTATATCCAAACAGAGTTCTTGTTGTATTCTTTATTGTCTATCTATCTGTACATTTAGCTCATAGGTCTCTATCCAACTAAATGTAAGTGAATGGGACGCAGGCCCAAAAGTTAGTTTTCTTGTTATAAGATTAGGTAGGTTTCTCTTTATTAATTATGTTAATAAGACGACATATGCATACATTTCAGTGTCTATGAAGTGGGTGAAGTCTCTCTATTGTTAGTCTCTAGCTAGTGCACATAGTGTCCCCGAGCTGTCCCTGCCTGCCTCCAAGAATGGGTGTGTATCTGTCTTGTATGTGTTCACATGCTTGTGTGTGTCCATATGCGTGCATGATATAACTTACACCTGTGTGTGTGTGTGCGTGTGTATTCCCTGCACAGCTCCTGTCCGTTGTCAGTGTCAAAGCCGGTCCGCTGGGCCTTTCAGTGCACAGGTGGCGATAGACTGGCCCCTAATGAGTCCATATGAGACTGTCTGGGAGAGGTGTGTGCTTGTGCATGTGTGTGTGTGTAAGCGTGTGTTTGGCCATGAAAGCCGGTGTGTACTGTATATATTGATGTTGTGTGCACGTACGTTTAAGAGGTAAGACCCTGCTGTATGTGAGAAAGAACACCGCACTTTGAGAGCGTAGTTAAGATAAAACTTGCCATGAACTCAGTGAACCTGCCAACCACCCTCGTACGTGATCATGTTGTTTTCCAGGGCTGTTTGTGTGGTTTTAACATGTGTTTGTACTTTGCTGCAGTGTAATCACAAGCATGCAGATTTGTATCCCATCTCAGCTGTCAACCTAAAGTATGTCTACGTAGTCTTCTCACAGGAATATGCCATGGGCGTGCTTACCTGACTGCATGCCCTCCCTCTGTGTGCATACGCGTCTTTAAGTCAGATTCCATATCATTAAGGCATGTATACTGAATGCGTGCATGCCGTTTGCGTGCCGATTCTCTGCCAGTGGCCCCGGGATGCGACGTGTCAGTGTGTAGCTGCATTCACACTCATTCTGCTAATAGGAAGCGCTAAAAGAACACAGACTCAGACTTGGCATGTTCACATGCAGACATAGACACACACACACACACACATGCCCCCTAGGAGGAAAAATAAATAGATTCATCAACCGTTTACCTACTGTACCTGCATGCTCACATACCAGCATACACACACATGCACACACACACACAAACAAGCATACACTCACTAGTGGATTCTGTAACCAGTGCTGTTCATTGTGGTTGGATTTATGGAAATATTAGGTATAACTTTAAGCCACCTGTATTGCCAAAGTGAATAGTAATAATTTAATAAATCTATTAATTCACTACAATTTTTTTTCTCGTATTTGACTGTATTGAGCCAAAATGCTTCAATAAAACAATAAATGGTTAGATTACATAGGCATTGCCCTGCAAATGGTATTCAAGAAATTACTTAAAGGTACAGGGTGTAGGATTTGGCGGCATCTAGTGGTGTGGTTGCAGATTGCAACCAACTGAGTACCCCTCCGCTCACTCCTCCCTTTCCAAGACTGCGGTAACGTGAGCCGCCGAGTGCAAAACCGCGGTAACGCCGTTCGACTCGCTCAGAGGCCATCCTTACCATAATAAAACTACTTTAGGAGCAACGGAAGTCAGACGGTGGCTGGCGGTACCACGGTTTTGCACTCTGTGGCTCACGTTACCGCAGTTTCACAAACGTGTTGGAGAACTATGGTGGCCTTTAGGTAATCGAAAAAATGCCAAAGGCTCTCTTTAGAGCCAGTGTTTGGTTTGGGCTACTGTAGAAACATGGCGGAGCAATGTGGTGGACTCCGTGAAAAGGACCGGCCCCCTATCTAGATATCTACATAAGGGCTCATTCTAAGCTAACGAAAACACAACGATTCTTATTTTCAGGTGATTATACACTAATGAAAACATGGTTATGAATATTATATTTAATTAGTGTGTAATCACTAATAAATACCCTGAAATGTTACACACTGTTCCTTTAAGTTTTCCTTTTTTTTTTTTTTTTTTCATTTTTACCCATTTCTTTAAATATAGAAAAATATTTACAACCAACCAAAATATATACAACCAAAAAGTGAGCTGTAATTCAAAAAGTTTCAAAGCAGAATGCAGTTTAAATGCACCAGTACTCAGGAATGCAGCAGTTAGATCAGTTAAACTGAACTCCTGTGAACAAACAGATCTGTTATGTGTCTCACACTGTTGATAACGTGTACACCCCACTCACAACATGAGGTGTGTGTGTGTGTGTGTGTGTGTGTATGCACATTTTTTCATTTGAGTTCAAATGTGCTATCTCTTTTATCTGTTGACACAACATAATGTGTGAGTCACTGAGTGGAGTCAGTGGTTTAAAGCTGGTTTGACCTGTCTGTCACATGAAACCTGCTTCTCACCTTCTGCAGAAGCAATAACAAAGAGGGCTTCTTGTCTGTAGGGCATCAAAACTTTAAGGTGACTATTTTGATAAATATACTGTATGGTGCAGAGGATCTTCAGGAAACATATTTTTTTTTAACAAGTCTGCTTCTGCATTAGTAGCATACTACTTTAAAATGTGTTGGATGTTTCATTTGGAAGGCAGCAATAACATAAAAAAGAATAAATCAATGTGTGAAAAAAATCTATTTCAGTCAAAGATGTGTGAGGCTTTCAGCTATTTCATAATTACAGTTGTTACAGGGCATTCGTGATACATGATTATAAAGAGGTGTTTTAATCTTGTCAATGCTTTCACTGTCATTTATTCTCGTCTTCATGTGCAGCAGAAGAAGAAGGACAAAAACATCACTGACAAAATGTTGTCAAATCATTTTTAATTGATTGCATTTTTCACAGATCTGGAGAAAGGTACTTGGTACAATTCTTCTCATTTATCCATTAAAATAACAAATTGATCAAATTATATAACAAAGAGAAGATTGCAATTGGATGTGCTTGGTTGTGTGCAAAATAGAGCAAACAACCACTTACCTGGTACCCTGTGATTCAGCGCTCGCCTCACTAGAAGTATTGGCTGTTAATTGAAGACAAATTGTGTTAAAATCTAAATGGCTTAATGAGAGATTTTCTTCTTGTGCTCTGTTGAATGAAGGAAATTAAGTTACAAGACCTTAGTATTATTTTTGTTCCCCAGTATAACATGTCAGACGTCACTTCGTAACTAAAGACCAAAGTGGCTGCGCTGTTGTAATAATCCATCACAGCATTTTCTTCTTTCACACAGCAGATGTAGGTCTTTCACAAACATAACTGGGAAGAAACAGAAGACAGCAGAAGGAGATCTGTGAACAATTGATAAAAAGATGATTTTCCCACTTTGTCGTCATTCTAAATAGATTTAGAATAACTCCTCTCATTTAGTGTGAAGAGCCTTGTCACTGTCTAACATTTCACATAATAAAACAATCTCCACTCTCACATCTGAGTAGGAAAAATGAAATTAAGAGGGGAAATTTGGTAGATTACAAGCAGATGAGTGAGATGGAAAAGAAAATGATGAGGACTTAATACAGCACTTGGCCACCTACTGAGAATAGAGAAGTATCAAACACCGGGAGGAAACGCGGCTTAATGTGAAAGACGTGACTTATGAAAGAGAAGGAAATTGTTGCTTTATTAGTGTAATGTTCAACAGTCAGTTCAGCGTAGATTCCATTCATGAACATTACTGTGCCAAAGTTAACACCCCAGGGTGCCGGTTATTCCTCTAACCCCAGACGAAATGTGACATTATGAATAGCACATTAGGAGGACGACACTCCTTATGTCACGTTTTGTCACTGATGACAAAACTTAGATTAATTTAACTCTTTCAGAGTGCCTGTTTGACCTTTTTGATCCAACAATGAAAAAATGTTAAATGAAATGCAACTACATTTGTGTAAGGTATATGTCTCATAACTATGTTATTTAAAGAGAATAAACATACAGTTTTGAAAAAAATGAAATGCACATTTCGCGATCTGTACTGTCTCCAGTGATGACACTGTGCTTCTTAAACAGCCAATTAGACGGTTATCAGGTCATGATGTAGACGTTATCGGTCGCTATAAGCACCATAAATATGGGTCAATAGGGGCCTACTACACTAAATATTAGGTTTTATCATCTATTCACACAACCTGGTCTCACGGGATGGCTTATAAATACCACAAAATTACACAGACATTCCGTGCGTCATGAATACGCATTTTAGCATTTTCACATGTCATTTTTTCGCCACGCAAACATCCGCAGATAGGTTTCGGCAAGAAAACCACTAACTTAGGTTCAGGCAAGAAAACTACTTAGTTAGGGTAAGGGGAAACGTCATGGTTGGGCTTAAAATAAGTAAGTAAACGAAGTAAAACACGTACGGAAACAGCGTAACACAATTTAGGAAAACACGTCACAAACGTCAGTAAAAAAATCGTCAGATATTTTTATTGACGTTTGTGACGCGTTTTCCGTAGTTACGTGACAATCAATAGTCAACCGTTTCACTTTCACTTTTGAAATGTAGTTATTTTAAACCAAAACACAATGTTTACCCCTAAACATAATTAAGTGGTTTTGATGTGTAAACCTAAAGAAGTTGTAGTTTTGTTACCTAAACCTAAAGATGCCTTTTTGTTTGTGTTCAAAACGTAACGTTTCATTCAGTTTTACGTGTTAGAACATGTTGCTTTTAAGTTTTGCTTTCACTTTTACAACGTAGTAGGTGTAGTAGGCCCCTACTGACCCACATCTATGGTGCTTATAGCAACCGATAACACCTATTTAATGGCCTGATAACAGTCAAATTCATCTCTTAAAGGTCTATTGAAAGAAATGTGGCATATTGACCTAACACACGTAAAACATACTTTGATATTTAAAACTGGCTAATGGCATGTATTAAACCACACAACATTGATGCATTTAGGATTCAATCACTTTAAATACTGGGGGCATAGATATGTCTTCTATTCACCTTGAAATCTACCTTTTGAATGTGCTTGATGGATTCAACAAGGAGCTACACTAAAAAGGAACCGGCAGCAGACAGTTTGTAAAAGACGACACAAAAGCTTCAAGAGATTCCACTTTTGAATGCTTCTGCTATTACTTTTTATTTGATCTGGAAGATTTTTTTCTTGCTTTCGGAGCTTGAATTATTCCCTCAAAAGTTACAGTGTGGTCCAAGACACAAAAAAAAAAATTGAACATAGCCTTCTATATGCACATGTTGCCAAGTGAACAATTTATCATTTGAAAATGTCAGTTTTTCAGAAATGGAAAAATATAGAAATCAAGCCGACAACCATGCATTTTTAAATAATAGAGAAGATATAAAAGGCTGCAAAGGGAATGTAAAAAAAAAAAATGCCTCCACTATTCACTGAGAAAATGTCATTTAGAAAATGATGTTACAAGGAACCATGTAGAGCTATAAGGTGAGGATGCTGGAGTACCTCACTCACGCCATTCCACAAATGGATGCCATTTACTTTAAGAGGCGCAAAGCAGAGTGCTTTCACCATCTTCTACAAAGTCCTGCAGAGAATCTACAATTTTGCAGCACTTTTTGGACTGCAATTGACAGCTGGCTTTGTTTGCCATGTACTCCTTACAACGGGAACAAGCCCAACCACTGATAATGCACTATACAGTATAATGTTGAAGTAGCTCCAATCAACATCAATTTGTCCATGATTTTAGAGACATTTACAAACCAGGCTTCGACAGGATATAAGAGAGAAGAACAGAAGGACAGAGGCAGACATGTTAATGCATACAATAGTGGGGAATTTTGACACATGGAGAGACAGCAAACACCATACACAAATAGATGCGATTCACTGTAAGTGGCTTAAAGCAAGGGATGTGCTGTGTAGTTGCCATTTACAAATAATGGACCTGTCATATGATGTGGGAAGATGGCGGTGTGAGAAGTGGGGGGATGCTACTGGTTCATTGGATGCATGTTTATGTAAAGGTCAACCTTATTATGTTGATATAGAAAGAGCACAGTGGCCTAAACAAGCTTGTCAACCGAGGCAAGCAAGTATCTGTCAGGGTTACAGTGAGCGGAGGGAGGCAGAGTTAGCGATGATTTAGGCTACTAGAGTGCTACAAAAAGGGGAAATAGCACTCCATTTAAAAATTGACATAATTTCTTGAACAAAGATGTGAGATCAGAGACGTGGGGGGCAGGGCAAAGTGTGCACTGTCCTGACCTCGGAGAGCAGCAGTACTTGTGAACGCAGTAAAAGCTGTACTGATGAATATAAAACTCTTGCACCGACGCATCTCCTAATAACCCACATTAGGGAGGAAAGGTGGCTCTAATAACTAATAATAATGATTAACTTCATGTCACCTGCTTAAAATGTATATGCATACATATATATATATATATGAATTCTCACATGTGGATAAGTTAAGTAAGTGTATGATTAATGTGCTGTTGTTGTTTGCCTAGTAGTAGCAGTAGTTGTTTTTGCGTTGCCTGTGTGTTTGCTTGCATGTTGGTGTTGGCCACTACTCATCTGATACCAATATACATGCAATGTAATGACATCCCCCATATTATTCCCAACAATACGCTGGGTTCTATATTTGACTTTATTTCCCTTGTCACTTACATTAAATTATATTTAAAGGTCTTATTGATAACATCTTTATGTAGACAAATGTTGTTTTCTTTTTAAATAATACATCCACAGAGCTTTTAGAAAGGTGCAGAATAAAAGAAAAAAAATAATTGTGATTGTGAATTATTCATTTTAAAAATGTTGGCGGGTCCAAAATAAATATTTTGTTTATCTCTGAAGAAGATATCTGATGTTTGGTTCACACTTCTAACAAAACTTGTGAGCCAATGGTACAACAACGTTGGTATCACATGGTGTCTCTGGTCGTCAGTTGGTGTGGAAAACACAGATAAATGGCTGAGATTGACGGTAAGTGCCTGGCAACGACTTGTTGTGAAGTAAATGCAATGGAAAGGGGGAGGGAGAATGCGACATCTTGTGGCTGAATGTTATCAGTGTTATCAATAGCACCTTTAAAACAGTAATATGTGTTTTATAGATTATAGGTAAAACCAAATAAGGCCTTATCGGTCACTATAATCACCATAGATGTGGGTCAATAGGGGCCTACTACACCCAATAGTATGTTTTATCATCAATTCATATGGTTGATCACTGAAAGAACATATAAAAGAACACGACAATGACCTCAAGCGACCATAGTAATTATGACAGGAGCAGAAGCGGAAATCAGGCGCTGTAGTACAGACAGCGTATAGACACAAAACACAGGGTTTTCTTCCAGGAGGCTGGGGTTCGCTTCTCATGTGAAACCAACAATGTGTAGTTCTCTTTGTGTTCACAAGTGTTAAAGGGACTGTTTGTAAGAACAAGGTTGTAACAGCGACACCTGTGGCCGTTAAGTCAACGAAAGTCTGCGTCCTGTTGCTCACGTTCGCGCCCGTGTGCACGCGCTACCTGAATGTGAGCGAGCATCTGTCAAAACAGTGAGGCGACACACGTCAGCTAAAACCACAATATCACTCTATATTTCAGCTGCTTGGCAGTAATGTTAGCTGACCAGACGAAGGTCTCTCCATGAATCAATGCTGATCCTAGTGTTGGCTTTTCCTGCCTCAGCCTCCCGACCGCGGCCGGAGGGAGACGATAAAGTAACTCGCTGCGGAGCACCGTCACTTCACAAGACACGGAAAACCTCTGTTGGTCTGGAGGAGCTGCAGCATTTATTTCTGCACAAACGTCCACTGTACATTCACTAGATATTCTCAGAGCCAAACTAACTCTTCTGCAGTGTGTAGTGTGCACGCATGCACGTGTAGAGGTGGAGTGAGCTGAGCGAGTGAGAACGAGCGCGCTGTGTGAATGAAGGCAAGCAGGCAGGCAGAGGAGCAGAGGAGCAGAGGAGCAGAGTACAGCAGAGACTCTGGCCCTGGAGACCAAAGCTACGGTCTCTCCCGCGTGTCCTCCAACCGCGGCCAACACTGTTTTGCAAGACAGGCTTCACTAGATATAACTTTGCTGCTTTGGTGCTTCCGTGTAGTTCGTGTTGGAGTCCGAGTCTGAACAGCGTAGCCACACGCGAGCGCGCATGGGACACCGACCCGGATTGATTTATACGTGTAAGAAGTTACAAACAGTCCCTTTAAGTTTCACTTTACTTTTGAAACGCAGTTATTTTAAGGCAAAACACACAGTTTTTCCCTAAACTTAACTAAGTGATTTTGTTGCCTAAACCTAAAGAAGCCTTTTTGTTTGTGTTCAAAACGTAAAGTTTCATGCAGTGTTACGTGTTAGAACGTGTTGCTTTTAAGTTTCACTTTCACTTTTACAATGTAGTAGGCTCCTACTGACCCACATCTATGGCACTTATAGCGACCGATAACGACTATTTAATGGCCTGATAACAAATCAAATCAAGTGCTAAGTCAGTGGTGTGTGAACATTTTGCCTAGTAGCTGTTGCATGAGCAAAACCAGAAGGATATTGAGGAGAGCATATAGTATGATGTCGGCATCATGAATGCATGTTTGTAGCGCGTTCACTTTTTTGCCATTTCAGTAATTTCTTTAAAAATATGAAATGTGTGAAAAATGATCCAGTATTCACGTCTTTGGGGGAAGCACGGGGGGTACACATTTTTGGAAATGAAACCAGCAATAATATCTCAATGATTTTGAAATTTCTTCACAGAAAGCTGCCAAATGAATGTCAGACATAAGGGGTGTCAAAAAGACAGAAATTCCGCTTCTTTAAGACTTTAAGGAAACACAGGAATCTGATCAAGCTCATTCAAGAAGGTGAAAGCAGCGTGATTCTGTCTCATGAATAATTCATGTCCTCCCCCTCTCCACCCTTGATTTTCCCTGACAGGTGCCTGTGTGTCCTCTTCCATTACCCATGTCATTTCCTCTCCTTCAACTGCAATTCCCTCTCATGTCCTTAACATTGATCCCTGAGGACTGACATGCGAGTGCAGGGAAGGGATGGAGTGCGAAGGAGGAAGGAAGGGAGGGAGGAGGAAAATCGTGAGACAGAGGGACGAAAGCTAGAAAAAGACAAGGTGAAGGAGAAATAATGGTTACAGCGGGCAATAATATCTTCAATATTTGGGCTTGTATGCAAAAATACATAAATAGATTTATAGACAAGACAGCCAGGAAGATAAGTAAGTCATCCCTAAGTCAAAAAGCCTTGCAGTAGTATAAAACCCATACAGCCAGATGGACAAATGCTCAGTCAGGCAGGCAGTCACACTTGAATTCACCACCTTACCAACCAACGTACGCTCAGCTACAAAAAGCTGCGAGAACCAACTTGTAAGCCACCAGCTTTCAGACAGACAGCTTTCCATCCAACAGGCAATCAGATCGACATGAAGCTCACCAGTCAGGCTCACAGACAGATAGACAGATAGATCTGCTGCTGCTGCTGCTGCTGCTTTGATGCTGTTCTTCCCTCTCTAGTGACGCTAGATAACACCATGCAGCTAGACAAAGTAATCCACCATAAAAAAAAAAATACTGCTGGAGCTACCCAGAGATAGATAAACGCTGACAGAGGAGGAAGAGAAAGGAGGAGAGAGTTAAATGTGGATGGGGAGGGGTTATGGGGTGGTTGGACATGGAGGAAAGAGGGTTAAAGAATGGGATGCAGAGAGAGAGAGAGAAAGAGGGAGGAGGGGGGGAGAGAGGAAAGCAATGGGAGATGAAGAGACAAAGGAAACAGAGCTTGTAGAGGAGGATGAGGAGCACGAGAGAAAACAAGAAAAAGTGTGGAAAGTGACTATCCTCAATGATTACTTCTCTGCCTGTTTCTTTCGCCCCAGACTGGGGTTACACCACAGGCAGCTGCATTCCCCCAGACAGCCCAGACAATGGTTGATTAATGGTAAGAGATGGGGAAAAAAGCAAGCAGAACAGCAGGTAGAAGGAGAAAGGGGATATGGGAAGAGGAAGGGAGGAAACGAGTGGGCACGAGTGGATGTACAAAAGGGAAAAAGGCAGTAAGAAATAGATGATATCGGCTGCGAATCAGCTTCCTCTACTCTTCTCTGTTTCTCTTTGTTTCTACATCTCTCTGGTTTTTCCTCTTTCATTCCTGCTGTCTCATCCTCTCGCTTTGGCTCTCTCTCTCTCTCTCCCTCCCTCTCCCTCTCACTCCGTCTTTGACTCCAGACAGTGTTGAATGTAGGTCACCCTGTCTGGAAGCTCCTCTCTCTCTCTCTCTCTCTGTCTCTCTCTCTCTCTCTCTCTCTCTCTCTCTCTCCCATCCCTCCATTCATTCATTCCACCGTTCTCCTCTGCCTCTCCTTCTCCTCCACCGGGGCTGCGATTTCTCCGGGCTGGGTGCCGGTTGCTGGACAGCTCGCCTAGCTGGATACCGCTGTACTGGATATGATTTATATTGCATACGGAGAGTGCAGAATCTGCAAAATCACAAGGCCCGAGCTGCATCTATATCCCGGAATGAGAGACGGAGATGGGAGATTTCCATCGCTATATCAGCTGTAGCGCGCAGGTGGAGACTTGAGGATGGTCAGAGACCAAAGGGGTCATCTGCTGCAAGAGTTGTTTTCATAGAAGAGCAGGGAGAAACCTTTGGCACCGCTCCTGCCTTCTCACTCCCGTCCAAAAAAAGGAAAGACCCCTTGGAACATTGCATGTTCGCTCGCTTTGCAAAAATCCACCACATAGGTCAAAATTTCCTTTTTCTTTCTTTCCACTTTGTGTGTGTTTCTTCTTTTCGGCTGGCAGGTTGAGTTGTGCGTATTCCTTTCGTAATGACGATACTCCGAAACAACTTTCTGTTGCACAAGGCAGGAAAAACAAAAATCCCTGAAATGGCTCTCCGTTTTAAAAAATTACACGAAAAACGCCGTGCTGTCTTGCTTTTGCTCGCTCCTCGTTTGTTCCCTTCCAAAAAATATGGGAGTGGAGCAGAGAAGAGTGTGTGTGTGTGTGTGTGAGAGTGTGTGTCTGCTTCCCCTGCCTGCCGCAGTGCAGAGCGACTGGCTTGGAGAAGTGAGGGAGGCAAAACGCAGACTGTTGCTAACTCTGTGGTGGCAGACTGGCAGAAAGTGTTTGGATGTGTGAGTGTGTGAGTGTGTGAGAGTGTGTGTGCGTGTGTGTGTGTGTGTAGCTGGCTGGCCGGCTGCAGTGTCGTTGTACAGCAATCAGCTGAGGCCATCAATCAACTATCAATCACTGTCACCCGCAGTCTTTGGTCATAACAAATAGCGGTGTGTGTTTGTAGGATGGCGAGTGGGGGTATTAGTGCAGACACACACACACACGCACACACACACCAACAGCCATATGAAAATACAGTCATACATACGATAATCTTGCTTAATCATTCGTTCTATAACAGCCTGAATACCTTCCAAATATGAAATCCCAAAATATGTAAGTCCTCGTTACCTCACCGTGTCTTAATTGTTTTAAATTCATGACTGAAAGAATAACGTCAGAGCAACCTGGAGAGTTTATTCTATAGAGAAGGTGTTCCAGGTGTTCATAGTGCACCTCAGCCTATAGAACCATGTTTACCTGGTTCACAAGCAGATGTTGCTTTATTCCAGCAGATGCTTCTTTATTCCTGCTCACTGATAAGCACTTAATTCATATACAGATGAACACATAAACGATAAATGTAGCATACGGAAGAAGTGTTTGAACCTGACCAAGAGCAAAAGTGCATGTCCTGTACCGCAGCCGACTGCATTGCACCGTCCTTTTGTCGGCTATTTGAGCCATTAGAGAACCCAGAGTAACATTTTACACGGCATCATCTTGGTGGCAATTATGCAATTTTGAAATAACCTTATTTCAAAAACTGGAAAGAGCTGTCTCTAAGAGACACTACCACGTCTGCCTGCTCGACTGGGTGAAATAACAGGAAATTGCTTCACCCTTGATTCTCAAGTGTCCAGCATGGATAGACGAACAGAGAGAAGGACAGCGAGGATGAAGTCACACATCTACCGTAGAGACAAAGCCTGTTATTTTCCTCTCATCTCCTCTCTCTTCCTCAGCTTTTTCTGAGGGAAGAGTGCTTCTGTTTTCCCACTTGTCTTTCAGTTTCACATCTATAGGTGGTAGGACAAGTACAGAACTCTGAAGGACTCTGTTATATATTTATATATAACAGCAAGAATTGGTTCCATTTGGATGGGATTTGTCTCTATATTGCTGCTATATGTACAGCTCCAATTACCCCCCTTTTTTTCCGGGGCACTCGAAAAAAGAATGAAAATATATTTTTATTCTACTTCCCAAAGGCTAGTTCTGAAGCCCGTTAGAATTCAACAAGCTATTATTGCAAAGCAAAATGAGCAGATGAAGCAACATATCTGAAGCTGATTTGTCTGCACTATCAGGAGATTGATCTCCTCCTCAGCCTTACTCGCCCTCTGTATCCATTCCTCCTGTTTCATGAGCCACGTCTCCTCCAGCTCCCTCTTTTCTTTTTCCAGCTCCTGACCTCTCCTCTCCCAGCTATCCTTCACAACCAGCTCTGTTTTGAAGCTCTCCTCCAGACCGCCACCACTGCTTCTCACTTTGATTCAGATTTACACTCAGCAGGGCCAAAGTCGGGAGATGCTCCGATAATGATGCAGATGCTGTGCGAGCTTCCTGATCTCGGTCTCCTTTTCTTTCACTGTTCTGTTCAAGCTGGCTCACCTTCTTTTCCCACCTGTCTTGCACTTCCTTCAGCTTGGTGGCTCACTCAACCTTGACCTCTTTAATTTCTTCTTCCAAGGCTGCTCTCATCCTATGGTTGTCCTCCTTCCATGCGGCACCTATCTTGTCATTTTCCTCCATCAAAATGCGTTTGTTCTGAAGGCAGGTGATCTGCTTTTCCTTCTTTGTCAGCGCTCTTCTATCTTTTTGTTCTCTGTGTCAAAATCTTTGACAAAGGGAGATGATTTCTTCTTCTCTCTCTTCAAATTTCTTCCCGAACTCTGTCAAATTATTCTCTTGTTTGTCCACCTTGTTCATATCCCTGTTTCTCTGTAAAATCTTGTTTTCCTGTCCTCGATCCTGCTGAGATCCTATCTGGTGAGGGTGCTGTTGAAGCCGGCCTAGGGTCTTCTTCAGTGACAGGGAAGCCTTGTCTAAGTGTGTGCACACCTGAGCTGGGAGGCAGTTTGGGCTTATTTACAGGACAACAATACCCAACTGCACTCCAACTTAAGGTTTTCACAACTGTGTTTTGCACTTTTGCACTGAGAGTGCTGTTTTCATCTCAAGAAACATACAGATAATATGGAAAAAAAGGCAACTGCAGTCTTCTGATGCAGGAAGTCATCTATAGTCTGTTACAAACAGCATGTGAGATCAAGAGTGTTTTTTTTCTGTTTGTATGTGTAATGATTTATGAGATAATGGGCCTCATGCAGGAAATTATATACAAACAAATTCCCTCTTATTTTTGTTCCACGATTGGTTTCTTATTTTGTTAGCACCCATTGATTTCTGGGATTCACCAATATTTTCGTATTTTTGCTCTTCTCTTAGGTAAGAGAACATTTTTCGAGTGGCCAAGAGCACTTTTACCAAGATATGAAAAAAAAATTGTTTTCACAGTCCACAAGGAAACAAAAGTTAAGTTAAAATTTGAGGAATATAAAAAAATCACATGAATATCATATAAATACTTTTAGATTATTATATGTTTTAGAGTAATATAATGATTGGATTATTAAATTTGTGGGCTAAGACGAAATACTATTGATCCATTGATCCAATTAAGACTATAAAATCCCCTTGGTTGATATGAACAGGGAATTAAGAAAAGATATAAGAGACATTTAAGAGAATGTTGCTGCATGAGGCCAGATATGTGTATCAAATGTATGTGCAGTGCAAGTACATATCCGTTTAGATGTGTACGAGTATATATGTGTGTGTTTTCTCAGGGCAGACAGATGGATGGTGCTTCACTGGTCGAACAGCAACAGACTACGGCTCAGTCCACCCACTGGTAACACATGGCCTTCAGCTTTCAGACCAATACAGAGAAAACAGGATTTTACTTTTCAAGTGCTCCAGGCTTTTAGACGTGCAACTCATTCATTTTTTATCACTACAACTTTTGCAAACTTATATTTGCATCCCGAGGTTGTGACTATAAAATACATTTGGAAATGTACAGAGGTGGGTCTTGGCGTTGTATCTAATCCTTACAATTCTTGTTCGGTGTGATAGTGGAGTGTGAAACAGTCACAGGCATGATGTTTTTGCATTGATTTAAAGGACCAGTGTCTAGGATTTGGTATATGTTATTAGTATAGGATCTAGTGGTGTGGTTGCAGATTGTAACCAACTGACTACCCCTCCGCTCACTCCTCCCCTTTCCAAGACTGCGGTAACGTGAGTCGCCGATTGCAAAACTGTGGTAACGCCGTTCGCCTCGCTCAGAGGACATCTTTACCATAATAACACTACTTTAGGAAAAATGTTACACACTGTTCCTTTAAACTGTGCGGGCAATCCTCTTTTTTCCCCTATAATTTCCTGTGTTGTGATCACCCATGATCACGATCACTGCTTGTGTTAACTAACCTGTACCACATATGTTTAATGTGTTTAATCCAATATTGGTTTAATCCAATGAAACATGTCCAGTACTATGGGACACTACTGAACTTAAACTTCCTCTGCCCCAGGGGAGTGTTTAACACAGCAGATTTTTAAAGTTTTATAAACTATGCTGAATCTCTAAGTAGACATTTATGAAATAACAATTTCAAGTCATACCTTGCTGATTCTGCCGTAGAGTTCTGTAGAATGAAAGAGAGAAGAAGATTAGAGCAGGAAATAGAGGGTTAACTACAGCAGTGTGATATCACAGAGACGAAGATATGACATACACCTGATGAAGACCGAGGAAACGTAAACACAAGTGACAACCTCTTTAAAACCTCTCTCTCTGACTTAATCTGTCTGTGTCGCTCTCCCTCTGTCACTCACACATACGCGTTGTCAGCCACATCCTCTGCCTGCCAGGTGTGAAGAGGGAGATGGCAGTCAGTAATTGGTGAGAAAGCACTTTGTCACTCTGCTGGATAGAGGATGGATTACATCCAATATGTTTCTAATATGTTGGGAGACAGAGAATAGAATCATATCCTTCCTTGTTACAGAAACCCAGAGGCGAACTCCAAAAGTGAAAAACAACGTGAAATGCAATTCCCTCTCTGACTGGCATGTTTTATATACTGTACCCTAATTTCACAAAACTGCT
>CAKAKR010014725.1:1194-12647 GCA_916700685.1 Adelosebastes latens | reverse complement strand
AATACCACACTCTGAAAATACTCTGTTACAGTAAAAGTACTAATACTACTCTGAAAATACTCTGTTACAGTAAAACTACTAATACTACTCTGAAAATACTCTGTTACAGTAAAACTACTAATACTACACTGTGAAAATACTCTGTTACAGTAAACTACTAATACTACTCTGAAAATACTCTGTTACAGTAAAACTACTAATACCACACTCTGAAAATACTCTGTTACAGTAAAACTACTAATACCACACTGAAAATACTCTGTTACAGTAAAACTACTAATACTACTCTGAAAATACTCTGTTACAGTAAAACTACTAATACTACTCTGAAAATACTCTATTACAGTAAAACTACTAATACCACACTGTAAAAATACTCTGTTACAGTAAATGTACTAATACTACACTGTGAAAATACTCTGTTACAGTAAATCTACTAATACTACACTGAAAATACTCTGTTACAGTAAAACTACTAATACCACACTGAAAATACTCTGTTGCAGTAAAACTACTAATACCACACTGAAAATACTCTGTTACAGTAAAACTACTAATACCACACTGTGAAAATGAATGCACCGACTTTTTCAGTCCCGATACCGATAGAGATACCTGGGCTTCGGCCGATACCGTGTACCGATCCGATACCAGTGTTTAATTAATAAGCTGTATGTCTCACTGTGTATAACGCAACATATTGCTTTCTTAGGAACTTGGTAAAAAATCCTCAAAATGAACACTAACCTGTTCAAACCTTAACAACCTAATTTAATGCAGCAACAAATTGGTCAAAACTTAAATAGGAATTCAAATTCCAATATATAATGTGAGGGATGCACCGATACCAGTATCGGGTATCGGGTCCGTTACTGTGCTCATGTACTCGTACTCGTACTTTCAAAACGGCTCCGATACAACGGCACCGATACCACTTTACGGCAGCGGGACGTTAACTTCTCGTCACCATCTTTCGGGTCCTATCGCACGCGCTCACGCTCCACCTCCCCGATGGTGCGACTCCCCAGCCTGCCGTGTGTCGCTCACACCCTCTAGCTGGCTGTTAACGAGGGTCTTTTGGCACAGAGAAGTACTCGTATCGGTACTCGGTATCGGCGAGTACCCAAATGGAAGTACTTGTACTTGTACTCTGAAAAAAGTGGTATCGGTGCATCCCTATAAAATGTATATAGTATATAAATATAGAAGTGAATTGAATAGATCGGCCCCATTGTGCATCCCTGATTTTTATAGCTGTAAAGTCTCCAGAGGGTGATTTGCAGAATAAATAAGTGACGTTGAACTCACAGTTTGTTTCTGTGTGTTTCCAGGATGTGGCCACGTTTCTCTGGATGTCTGGCAGACGGTGAAGAAGGGGCAGACCTTGTGAATCCCACACATCTTACCTCCTCTATCCATCCATCTACTGGCTGTCTCAGTCCCACATGTTCTCGTTGAAAACGTATTTAAATTCACAAAATAATGTAGCAGAAAGCTTCGCCTTGGAGATATTTGACCTCTTTTAACCCCATCCTGCATGGGTCCGGTGCATTTTAAGTCTTTATTTTTAGATGGGGCTGAGCACAACACTTAAGTTCACACTCATTTGTAAATTATTAGACCAATGTGCCGTGTTTGCCCCCAGTCAGTCCCCCCAGCTGTGCAATCACTTCAGCTTTCTGTTGTATGTTTGAAGTGATTTGATCGACCATCAAGCCAATCAGAATGAACGGCTCTCTTTTAACCCCGCCCAGCCCGCGGGCGGCAAACTCCTCTCCGTTACCCCCCTCTCCCTCCCCTTCTCCGTCCCCTCCGTCTCCCTCCATGCTGCCCCTGTCCCCCCGGCCGCCCCCTCTGCCCCCTCTGGTGAGCCCACCCCCCCAGGCTCACCCGTCCTCCCTGTCAGACACCCCCACGCCGTCCCCCTCGCCATGCCTGAGCTGGACCGAATTCTGTGAGCTCCATGCCCGCGTTGCAGCCGGTGACTTTGCACGCCACTTTCGGGCTTTTCTCCTGGAAAACCCCCACTACTCGTCAGACTCAGCGACCGCCTTCTGCCGGCGCTTCACCGACCGTTTCGTCCGTCACTTCCAGAGTGAGCTGGAGGGGGCGCTCCCGCAGAGCTGTGCTTCTGGGAGGGACGACATGGCGAGCTGGGCTCCCCAGTCAGATGCTACTTCCCTGGAAGAGGAAGCGGTCTCGCCCCTGTCGGCGTCTGGGGGCGCTGTCCTCCCGTGTCCCCCGACTAACACGACACGGGTCTTATCGAAGCCTGCGCCGGCACGGCTGGTGCTGGAGAACCGCAGCGGGGACAGGTTTCAAGATTCTTACGCCCACGGCCAAGTCCTGCCTCCATCTTCATCATCGTCGTGTTGCTCCTCAGTGGGAGGGAACAACGGCCGGCGTGAGGAGAGGGGGGCTATGATGGGCCCTGGGAATGGGGAAGCACCAGTTGAGGAAGAGGAGGACAGCTGGTTAGGGGTAGCGTCTGTGGGGGAAGACGTAGAGCCAGAAGAGCGGGAGGCAGAGTCTGCAGAGGTGGACAGCGCCGACCCGTCCTACACTCCTCAGATTCCACCCTCGGCCTCTCCTCCGCCTGACTCCAAAGGTAACGGCACGCCCAACTCCAAAAACAAACTGAAGAAGCGCTTCTCTCTGCGGAGCGTGGGTCGCAGTGTGCGGGGGAGCGTCCGGGGCATCCTGCACTGGCGGAGCTCGTCCAGTGACTCGGCCCAGAGCCAGCTGCCCTCCAGCTACAGCTACACGATGGGCGTGCAGGACGCCACCTTGGTTTCAACCTCAAAGAGGAACTCTGGTACGCAGCCTCCTACACCCACCTCCTCCATGCCTGTTTCCCTGTCCATGCCCCTCTCCCTTCCCCACTCCTCCTCCTCCTCGCTGCCGCCCTCATCTTCAAGCAGCGCCACCTCTCTGTCTCTTTCGGAGGCTGCTCGGGATCGGCGGCGGAGCAACGGCGAAGGAGGCGAGAAGGAGAAGTGGAGCCATCGTCTCGAGAAACTCAGACTATCGCGATCCCCTCCTCCTGTCCTCACCCCGACCGCCGCCGGCCCTCACTCCGCCTCCTCCACGCTGCCTCCGAGCAGTGCCGCCGCCGCCGCCATGGGACCTCCGAGGAAGGTGGGCCGGTTGGTGCGAGAGGGCGGAGTGAGCGTCAGCTCATCCAGCGACGAGTTGAGCGCAAGCCACGGCTTTTCCGGCTTCTCGTTCGGTCTCCTGCATCACGGTACAGACAACAACAACGCCGCATCGGCTTCGTCTGCTGCAGCTCAGGCCGGCGCGGTGCAGCCACTGGCCAGCGGAGGGAACGTGCCCTGGAGAGGAGGACGCTGGCACAAGTGTCGTCTGGTCCTCAAAGAGAGGGACCGAGAAGGTGGCGAGCGGGGAGAGGAGTACTACTTGGAATTCTTCATTCCACCTAAAGTAAGTGTGAAACTTTAAAACACGTTTACAGTCAGCTGATGTGTTAAATTTAAATCATTCCTGCATACGAGATCATATCAGATCAATCTTATTGATCCCAGGCTGCAGAAGAACAGATGTATTATATCTATATCTATATAGATAGTATTATAGGATACTGTATACAGTAAAAAACTCTCCCACTTCACTGAGTGATGAAGTCACACGATTGGTCGGCCGAGTGTTGGAGTTTCTTCATTGACCGTTGCTCTTTCAAAGTAAAAAGGCGGGAACAGTCCTTTGTTTGTGTTTTCAGGGGGGGGGGGGGTCACCGGTTCCGCTCTCCGGCGCCAGTCCTCCTCTATCGGTTAGTCAGTTATTGATGTTGCTCGGTTTGTCTCCCCCAGTCATCAAAGCCCCGGCTGACGGTCCCTTGCTGCTCCATCGCGGATGTGAGGAGCACCACAGCGCTGGAGGTCCCCGACAAGGAGAACACCTTTCTGCTGCAGGTAACCCTGCCAACCCTGGGCACCTTTTACCCAGAGTTCCTTATGTTTTCAGCTTATTTCCTTTTAGATGAGGAGAGACAGTTAGTTTGAAGTTTGAAGCTTCACCCCTCGGCTTTCTCTTCTTCTTTTATTCCCTCTCAGCTGGACGGCTCAGCGCAGTACGTGATCGAGACCCGTGACGCAGTGCAGATGAGAGCCTGGCTGAGTGACATCAGGAACGGCATCTGTCTCAGGTAATGAATGAATGAATGAATGACTGAATGGGGTCACCCGGGTGTTAAAGTATGTGAAGAACATTGTGTGTGACAACATGAACTAACTAACTAGCATCTGTCTCCCACAGTGAACAGGAAGATCCTGAAGGTGTGTGCGTGGGGCCGTTGGACATCAGCGGGACGCCTGAGACTGTTGACCGTCTGTCACAAGGTATTTCTGGAAGTTCCCCCTTCTTTCTTACTGTATGTTAGTGTGTGCATGTATCAAAGGGATAGTTGTGGTGTTTCTCAGTGTGGTTGTATGAGGTTCTTCTCCATAGTCAGTGTATTACCTACAGTAGAACCTCACAGGAGTACCAGCACGGGAGCAAAGAGACGTAATGCAGCTAAACACATTTTAAACACCTAAAAAAATCGGTTTAAGTGTACGCTATATTTAGATTATTTTCACCGCTTTACCTCGCCGTCAGACAGCCCTTTCTCACGGGGAACTGAAGCTGTTATCTGTGCTCTCTTCAAAGCCACCAGACTCCATTCACAAAAACAGTAATTTGACCTCTCAGAACCAGGAGTTGCTGGTCTACCGCTGCCTCCATCGGTTAGTTATTGTGTGACTTTACCGTATCTGAACTAATCCTTTAAAACACCAATAACACAAACTAACTAACCAATCGAGGCAGCGGTAGAATATTGTAAATATAGCGTACACTAAGGGGTGCGCTGCATGCTGCGATGATGATGATGAAGTTTAATTTAGCAGTAAAAGCCTCACTGACTAAACTAACTGTAAATCGTGGCTTTACTGTGTGATTTTGATTGCTGTGATGTTCTCCGACAGAAAGGGTGAAGCCAGTGAAGTAGTAGCTCTGGGTAGACCTGCTAGACTAAAATGATTAACTTCTTGTATGAACAGAAGAAAGAAAAGATATCTGCTAGCTGAGGTTGGTTATTCCTTGTCACATGACATGTGGTGCACGCTGCTTATACTTTAATCTTGGAGCCGTCCACGCCCTGAAAAAGAGGCGCTTGGGAACGCTGGCGAAAAAATGGATTTGAGCAAAAAACACAGCATGTGAGCGTTTTGCTGCTAACCCCCAGTTCAGAGGTCAGCAACCTGCGTCTCTTCAGAGGTCAGCAACCTGCGTCTCTTCAGAGGTCAGCAACCTGCGTCTCTTCAGCTCCTCTCCAGTGGCTCCCTGTGGATTTTTAAAAATGGAAATGAATAACTGTTTTTTGATTATATTTTCATGTTTATTTATCATTGTTGTAGATCTATGGTACGACGGTACGACGGAGTATTAGGGCCACATTGAGGAAAAAAATAAATCTGAGATTTAGAGAATAAAGTCATAATATTATGAGAATAAAGTCATAAGTTTATAAAGTAGTAATTTTACGTTTTATTCGTTTTTTCTCGTAAAGTTATGACTTTATTCTCGTAATATTAAAAAAAAAATTCTCGTAAAGTTATGACTTTAATCTCGTAATATTACGACTTTTTTCTATTTTCTTTTTTTAAACTGTGTTCCCTTTATCACAATGCTCAAATGTTTTGCGGCTTCAGACAGATTTTTTTTTTCTTTTGATAGTAAAGGTTGCTGACCCCTGATATAGTTAATAACTTTCTTTTATCGTTGTCTCAGTGTGTTACGGAGGTATCGGAGGCTCCTCGCCTCTGATGGATCCTCTCCCACCGGAGCTGCCACCTCGAGCCCCTCTCGACGAACCAGACAGCCGGGGCGGGGTTAGCCTCGGCACCCCTTTCGCTGAGACGCCAGACGCCACAGGTGAGCCAAAGATGTCCTTTTATTTTAAACGATAAAGATGTAGGTATTGAACCAAAGCTCCTCTAAATATTAGGGTTCAGTTGGCCGGGCGGCACCAAAAAGCCTTCCAGTTTTCCGTTTATAATGACAATAACATGCTGTGAAAATGCTCCATTTTATACCTGAAAGTATCATATGTGCCATATTCACCGTCATCCAGGCTCCTTCCTGTTCTCGGAGGTGATCACCGCCGAGGCGGTGGAGCACCCGCTCAGCGAGTGTCAGTGGTTCCACGGCACGCTGTCCCGTCTCAAAGCTGCTCAGCTGGTGTTGGCTGGAGGCCCGGCGAGCCACGGCGTCTTCCTGGTTCGCCAGAGCGAGACACGGCGCGGTGAATACGTCCTCACCTTTAACTTCCAGGGCAAGGCCAAGGTGAGTCTGGGACTTCAGCTCTGTGTGATTTATTTCTTTAACCCTTTAAACTCAGTCAATAATAAACAATAATAATTAATAAAAGTACACTTTATATATAGGATATTTGATGGAACTAAAACAAAAATAAATAAATAAATGACTCAGAAAAAAAAAAAAATGTCATTAAGTGTAGCAAAAATAATATTAAAAATAAATGTAACCATTAATTAATTGATCAAATGTGACATAAACTGATATTTCTGTTTTAATTTGCTAAATAAATAATTAAATAAATAATAAATAAAATGCCAGAAAATAGTGAAATATGTCTTCAAGAAGTCTTCAAATGTCTTGTTTTGTCCGACCAACAGTCCAAAAAAACTAAAGATATTCAGTTTACAACAATATAAAACAGATAAATCAGGAAATCGTCTCGCTGCAGGAGCTGGAAGTTGGAGTTGTTTTCAGATTAAATTCATCCTGTCTTTGCTCTCTTCTTCCCTCCAGCACCTCCGTCTGTCCCTGAACGAGGACGGTCAGTGCCGAGTGCAGCACCTTTGGTTCCAGTCAATCTTCGACATGCTGGAGCACTTCCGGGTGCACCCGATCCCCCTGGAGTCTGGCGGCGCCTCGGACGTCACGCTCATCAGCTTCGTGGGTGCCACCGCTGTTCGCCAGCCAGGTACGAGTGAACCTCACTACTCTCTCCAAATACACAAAGAAGAGACACAGAAAAACCAGCAACGGTGATCAGAGAGGAAACTAAGCATTCAGCGTTTAAGGCCTAATGCCAGGATCAGACTACAGGATATGTGTGACGGTTACGATGGTCACTATGTCAGATTAGACGATAGAGAGTCATAAATTCTTGTCGTGACTTGGCCGCGACGCATGACAGACTACACGTCGGTCCCCTGTTCCGACAATACACTCTCTCCCGGTACCGCCGTCTTAATATACGGGCTTACCGGGGCTCAAGCCCTCCGAGCCCGACCATGTAAAGGGGCCCACGAGGCTCCGGGGGAAAACTATAAAACTATAATCCACAGGGAGAAGAGAAAGCGGCCGCGCAACGGGATGCTCCATGCGCAAAGACGCAACGGCGGTGGTGTTTTTTTACTCCGACACGACCTAGATAGAATATCCTACCGCGAGGTCCGGCAGCAGTTGAAGGTGCGATGACATCATTCTGCATAATAAGTAGTCTTCTGTTTACAGCTGTGTGCGTCTGAGCTCAGCCGGTCAGATTCACGGCCGTCCACGGAACACGTCGTCGAAACCAACAAAAAAAAATCAAACATGCTAGACTTTCTGTCGGGACGTCGTGAAGCGTCCCAGACGCGGCATCGGTTGACGTGTACTACGACACACTACACAAGATAAAACGATTGATTATTGCACACGACACTTATTTATCGTTCCCGGTCCGAGATGACGGCCGTGTCGGGCTGTAACCAGGCTGATATCATGTAGTCTGAACTGGGCATTGAGGGGGACGCTGGGATTTAATCAAATAGTCTGTGGGAGAGATGTAAAGCTCCGGGTAGTCCTGCACTAACATGATGAACTTCTCCTTATATTTAGCGTAGATAATATGATATTTACAGATATCTGCCGGCTGCTTGTTCCTCGTCATTAGACATGCGGTGCTGCGTTCCAAAAGTTTAAATATTTTGCAGGGTGTCTACATTGACAACAGTAGATTTGAGAGCTCAAAAAACGTGGCATGTGAGCGGCCCTTCACGGTTTGAAACCCGGAAGATCATCATGAAGGTGTTTCTGCTGGAAGTAAACCCATCAAAGGTGTTTTTATGTGTGTGCACATGCATGTTGCTCATATCTGATGATTTAT
The DNA here is from genome assembly GCA_916700685.1 of Adelosebastes latens. NCBI lineage: Eukaryota > Metazoa > Chordata > Actinopteri > Perciformes > Sebastidae > Adelosebastes > Adelosebastes latens. Next base: position 4,471 of record CAKAKR010014725.1, on the reverse strand, counting down.
ATATAAAAAACATCAGTCACATCTACCTCATCTCTCACGTCATCCTCCTCTCTTCTCCATGTCACCGTAGATCTCAAACAACATCTGCTTGTTTGTCTAAGAAGCATCAAACTCTCCTCAACTTCAACAAAAACCACTAAAAGTTCAGCGTGTCAGAAGTGTTAAAAATGGCGTTCGGGAGTAGAAACTAATATTAACCGCTGACCTGCAGCGTTCTCCAGCTGCTCCTGTGTTGATGCACCCATCGCTGTTCTGACCTCTCTGTTGTTGTTGTTGTTGTTGTTGTTGTTGTTGTCTGTTGTATCCGTTGGCTCATCCCTTGCAGGCCGAGACAGAGCAGGCAGTCGGCCTACAGTCTGTGATGTCATCACCACGCGCCATCCTGACTCTCCATCAACCCCCATCTCTGACTGTGTGTAAGTGAGACCGGACTCGGCTGAGAGAAACTCTGAGAGAGATAGAGAGAGAGAGAGAGAGAGAGTGTTTGGGAGCGAGTGGCTTGATTTCTTTACGTCGGACATATTTCTCATTGCAGTCAGGTTTTAATCGTTTATTATACAGTATATATATATATATAGGATGCATATATATATATATTGATATGATATATTGAAGATATTTGACGGAACTAAAACAAAAATAAATAAATAAATGTCATTAAATGTATCAAAAATAATATTAAAAATAAATGTAGACATTAATTTTTAACCCGTTTGAAGACAGTTTTTCCTCACCAAATTTTAGCGTTACTTTGGAGCGTTATTTAACCTCCTTCACAACAACGTAGTATGACATGGTTGGTATCGATGGATTCATCAGGCTTTATAGTTTCAGATGATACCAGTATCTTCATCTCCAGCTTTTAAACTGAACCGCTACGAACTAAAAATCACAAGTTAATGCGTTAAAGAAATTAGTGGCGTTAAAACGAATTTGCGTTTCTGACCTTCTACTGATCAAACTGTCTACTATTGATCATAGTGTTAAGACTGTGTGTGTGTGTGTGTGTGTGTGTGTGTGTGTGTTCCTGGTATTGGACTGCCTCCATGACTCCCATGATGGACTCCATGACCGCAGACTTCTTCCACCTAACCGCCCACTCACGGTCACTTTCTCTCTTTTTCTCTCCCGCCTCTCACCCTCCTCACGCTGTCACTTCACTCCTTCACTACACCTTTTGGCCTTATTTCCTCCTCCTCCTTCTCTTCCTCCTCTTCCTCCTCCTCTGCCTTCCTTTATTTACACTTTTCTCTCTCATTTCCCTCCTTTTTTTCCCTTTCTTTTTCTCTCTCTCTCTCTCTCGTCTGTTTCTACTCCATGCAGACTTGACCAGCAGACCCCGTAGCCCACCTCAGCCTCCTCCGCTGCCGCCGGGCCGCCCGCCGCCCCCGACTCCTCCTCAGGAGAGAGGAGGAAACGAGACGGAGGCTGGAGGAGGAGGAGGAGGAGGAGCAGCAGGAGGAGCAGCAGGAGGAGCAGGAGGAGCAGCAGGAGGAGGAGGAGGAGGAGGAGGAGCGGCGGCTGTGGTGACGATGGCGACGACAGGAGGAGGAGGAGGAGGAGGAGGAGGAGGAAGTGGAGGCAGCGGAGGTGGTAGTGGAGGAGGAGTGGAAGACTGGGAGGAGAGGGACAGGGATACTCCTCTCCGCCAATTAGAAGCCGTGGAGGGAGGAGAAGAGAGGGACGGAGCGAGGGCGCCCCGAGCCATCGACAACCAGTACTCCTTCTTCTGATGAAGGGAAGACCAGGAGGAGGAGGAAGAGGAAGAGGATGAGGAGGAAGAGGAGCAGGAGGAGGAGGAGGAGGAAGAGGAGGAGGAGGAGGAGGAGTTTGTATGTGTGTTTGTGTTTGAGTGTGTGTGTGAGCGAACGAACGTGAGATTGGATGAGGCGGCGTACATCATAGCCATTCATAACCAGTATTTTTATTTTGTTAGCAAGGTGGAGGAGAAGCGGAGGAGGAGGAGGAGGTGGAGGAGGAGGAGGAGGAGGAGGAGGAAGAGGTGGTGTAAAAGTACTAACACTATACGAGAGAGAGAGAAGCAGAGACGGAGAGACGGGTGAGAGCAGCTTTACAACACTAACTAGCGGTACATTTCTTTTTTCTTTAGTATTTAGTCAGATAAGCTTTGTGTTTTTTGCCGGTACGACTCACAGCGGGCTCTCCTTCTTGTACGTGAACAGCAGCGAGAGCTGGAGCGCTGTGAAGCCAGCAGTCCTGATACCTCACAGTGGTCCTGCCAAGACAGCACACTACGCTAGCCCAGAGGCCAAACACACTCTACAGACATCTGTACTGTGGCAGGTAGACCCAAAACTACACTCTCTACCTGGTACCGAGACCACGTCACAGCAGGCTCCATTTAAAAGCTTCTACATGGAGAAACAGGCAGGAGTTACCAGGACAGGGGGGGCGGCAGCAAAACAGATTTTAGACACCTAAAAACATCAATAGCAGTTTAAGTGTACGCTATATTTAGAATATTTGTACCTCTTTACCTCGCCGTCAGACAGCCACCAGACTCCACTGATAAAAACAGTAATTTTACCTCTCAGAACACAGGAGGTGCTGCTGTACCGCTGCCTCGATCGGTTAGTTTGTTTGTGTTATTGTGAGACTTTGGTGTTTTAAAGAGTTAATTCAGAAACGCTAAAGTCACACAATAACACAAACAAACTAACCAATTGACGCAGCGTTAGACCAGCAACCCCTGTGTTCTGAGAGGTCAAATTACTGATTTTTTCAATGGAGTCTGGTGTCTTCGAAGAGAGCATAGAAAAATCAATATCAGTTTAAGTGTACGCTATATTTAGAACATTTTCACCGCTTTACCTCGCCGTCAGACAGCCCTTTCTAACGGGGAACTGAAGCCGTTATCTATGCTCTCTTCAAAGCCACCAGACTCCATTGATAAAAACAGTAGTTTTACCTTTCAGAACACGGACGTTGCTGGTCTACCGCCGCCTCCATCAGTTAGTTAGTTTGTTTGTGTTATTGTGTGACTTTAGCGTTTCTGAACTAATCCTTTAAAACACCAAAGTCACACAATAACACGAACAAACTAACCGATGGATGCAGCGGTAGACCAGCACCTCCTGTGTTCTGAGAGGTAAGATTACTGTTTTTGTGAATGGAGTCTGGTGGCTTTGAAGAGAGCAGAGATAACAGCTTCAGTTCCCCGTCAGAAAGGGCTGTCTGACGGCGAGGTAAAGAGGTGAAAATATTCTAAATATAGCGTACACTTAAACTGATATTGATTTTTTTAGGTGTCTAAAAC
>CAKAKR010014676.1:1300-46450 GCA_916700685.1 Adelosebastes latens | reverse complement strand
CTTTGTTAAAGCAGGAGCAAGCCTGGAAAACACCTCCCCGGTCCTCCTAGTCCTCCTTTTCCTCCTCCTCCTCCTCCTCCTCCAGCCCGGAGTAGTCGGACTCAGCAGCGGAGATGATCCGGTTGCAGGCCATAGCAACCGGAGCCCGCATGGATGTTCTGTAATTACTAGGTGTTTGCTGAGATAAGTGCATCGTTTCGGGGTTAACTTAGAAGACTTCGGAGCCATGAACAGCCACCCGCCGCCTCGCAGGGCTGCTAACACCGGCTCCATCCTCCTGACCCCGCAGGAGAACGAGTGCCTGTTCGGCTACCTCGGCAGGAAATGCGCTGTAAGTTTTTTTTTTGCACCCCGTTTGTTTGTTTGTTTGTTTACCACCTTGCAGGTTCAAATAACGTGCAGGTACATTCCCCTACACCTTATACAGACACACCTGTATGTGCTCCTACAATCACAGTTGATATGAAGCAGCTTCAACACCGCTGTGGCCGTTCAAACCGGGGGCCCGGTGTTGCAACGAAACCGGTGACCCTTCAGACTCCTTGACGTTTTTTCACGTATTTTGAGAAAATATGGCGACCCCATCTTTAATTGGTTTGTCCATTAGCTTCCTCTGTTGTATAACCTTTATTTAAAAACACAAGCTGTGAATTAGATATAAACAATTTTAATAGTTTCCATCACAAAGAGGCAACACTTTACTCTCTTAATTTGATTGGCAGGTTTTTAAATACAGGGACTAATGCTAAATCCTAACGTTAATAATATAAACACCTAATATAATATTATTAAATATTATTAAGACACTATTAAGGCCATCAGACTCTTAAACAGATAAATCATACAACACTCTCCCTCACAAAAAGTGCAATAAAACAAGTGCAATACATCAATCAATGCAATATGTGCAATATTTAAAAAAAAAAAAAAAGAAATGCTATTCTATAAAAAATATTGCACAGGCATTTTTTTTTATATATTGCACATATTGCATATATATATATATATATATTTGCTTCTATAGTTACCATACACCAAATACTACTTAACTTACGGTTTTCTTAATGGAGCTTCCCAGCAAAAAGTATTTCACACGATTGTAATGGTATAATCGGTGTGACAATAAACATCTTGAATCTTGAATCTTAAGTACAAGTTATTAATATTGTTTCTGTTCAAATGTGTTAACACCACTAAATTATGAACATTTCTTGAACACAAAATGATTAATTACTAATGTAAGTACTTTTATGAAGCAAAAAGTACAGTGTAGTGCAGTTTTTGTCAGTTTGTAAACAAAGTATGTTTGGTTTTGGACGAATTCGACAGATTAATTGGTACGATAACATAACCTGTAGCTCTAGCTGTAATAATCCAAACTGATGGCTTGTAAGTCTGACTGCAAAACTTTAACACTTGTCAGTAATTGACAGGATGGATAAGAAGTGGGTTGATAGTTGGTGTCAACATGAGTCTATAAAGGCCCAGACACACCAACCCGACATCAAAGAACTAGCGGCGACAAGGGCCGACCGTTGAGTCGCCTCACGTCACCTTTGTCTTGGCCAAAAAGTTGGACTCGAACGCACCGCAAAGACTACAGCCGACGGCCAGTTAGCAATTCCGCCATGCTCCAATGCTGCTCTGCTTACAGATAACAAGCCGAAAAAAATTATCCCTCATCTGGCGATAGCAATGTGCTTTCCTCCGCTGTGATAAGAGTGTGTGGATGAAGCATTAAAGCAGCAGTGGGTAGAAATGAAGCAAATATGATTAAAAAAAGTTATTTTATAAAACGATCACTATATCCTGACAGTAGTGCATGAGACAGGTAATCTGAAAGAAAAATCATGTTCCTCTGTGTCCTCCGGTGCTCTTAACAGCATCTGCAAGATTTTACAGACCGGAGGAAAACAACCAATCAGAGCTGATCTGGAGTCTTGCCGTCTCTGAGCAGCTGTCAATCACTTGTAAACTCTGATCAAATGGTCAAACTAGGCAGCGCTAATCAAATATGAATCAATATTCTGTTACTGTAATGCCTATTTTTTCTCCTCAAATGTTTTCAGAAACATCTTGTAGTGTACTGTTTAGCTGTAAAATGAGAAAGTGTGTGACGCGGCAGCCATGTTGAGATCAGTTGAGGAAATACCAAGCACCGCCCACCAGCCGGAGCACAGCCAATAGGAACGCTCTCTCTCTCTGAAATGACCTGTGATTGGTCAAAGTCTCCCGTCACAGGCTAGATTTTTTTAAAGCCTGAAAACAGAGCCATGAGGATATTACAATATGCTGAAAGGTTATTTTCTTCCACTTCAAGGCTGATTGCATGTTTTATGGAGAGACCTGTCCTTAACATTTATCAGTTTCAACCAGCTGTTGCCATGGACGCCACTTGTACACTTCAGGGCCACTTCACTCAGCTGCAAACCATAGTAATTAAAGAAATTTTATAATGTGAAAACCAGCAACACCTGAATGTTGTTTTGCTAAACATTATTTTAACCTTCCTGCACTTCTACACCAAATCATAACCAGCTATTAAAATCCTCTCGGATAAGAACAGAAACTCATAAAGTGTAAGTCTGTAGTTTATTTGATCTCTTTGGGGGGTGATGTAATGAGATGGTTGCAGGACAGCTCAGCAGGTTTGAATGTCAGCTGGTTTCAGAGGCTGAACAGGAGGTCGACTGCAAGAAGCAGCAGCAGCTGCATGCAGGGAGAAACACCTGATCTCAGGTCAGAACAGTCAATTAAACCAAGACTGGTGAGGTAGATTTTTGGTAGTGGCGTTATGTGGAGGCAGATTACATGAAAAGTTTGGGGAAGCACTGAATTGGATAGTTTGGGTGTTTACAGCTGGTGTGATGGAGAGACTGAGTAAACATACTTGCGGTGTAACTAGGGCCGCAACTAACGATTATTTTCATTGCCGATTAATCTGTAGAGTATTTTCTCGATTAATCGATTAGTTGTTTGATCTATAAAATGGCGAAAAATGTCGATCTGTGTTTCCCAAAGCCCAAGATGACGTCCTCATATGTCTCGTTTTGTCCACAACTCAAAGATATTCAGTTTACTGTCATAGAGGAGTAAAGAAACCAGAAAATATTCACATTTAAGAAGCTGGATCAGAGAAAAGACTTTTTTTTTTCTTAAAAAGAAATACCCAAACTGATTAATCAATTATCAAAATAGTTGGCGATGAATTTACCAGTTGACTAATAACTAACTAATCCATTAATCGTTGCAGCTTTAAGCAAATCCACACTTAAATGATTGATTGATACCAAAATGTATTTTCTGTGGATTAATTCTTTCCTTCAAGACTGCACATTGGTTTGAGTTAGTCCATCATTCAAACCATTTATTATTCAATCTAAAAGCTGTTGAATGATCATCAGTGATGTAGTTGTCCTTCTCAGATGCTAACGTGCGATCTGATGTAACACGCTGTCTGTGTTAATTGCCGGAAAACTTTCCCTCGGTGAGAATTTACAGAGGCCGAATGAGGCTTTTTACGACCGACCTTTGACCTTTCCTGTGTGATGCTGAGTGGTGATTTCACGGTGAAAAGTGTTTCCTGCAGCTCTTCCGACCTGCATTCATAAATCACAGAGGAGGAAACCGGCCCAGTGGCATTTCCTATTCCCTGCGGCTGGGGTTACTTTCTGCTGCAGAGGGAGAAATCCTGGCAGAGGATTCAACACCGTGTGACTTCTGCAGAAACCTCAAAAACCACAAACTAAAACAGCCCGAGGACGGGACGATGCTGAGGACAGCAGCTGGAGTCTGTTTCCTTTCCTTCCTGTCCTGCAAAAGTGAAGGTTAAACACTGTGGAGAAATGTCAGATTTGAAATGAAACAATCGCTGTACGGTTAAAGAGCTGATTTTCAGTTTTAGCTTAAGGTGTTCATATCCAGATTGGCTGAGCTGTTGCCCTTTTTAATGCACAGTCCCCCAGTTTTAGGACAACACAGCAGGACATAAATATACAGTTTTTTAGAGCCAAAGAGTGAATTCTTTTGACCCAAAATCAGTCACATGACCTCAATCCATCTGATTTTGTGTTTTACTGCTGATTAATTATATTTATATTAGGGCTGTCAATTGATTAAAATATTTAATCGCTTGATTGTCCATAGTTAATCATGATTAATCGCAAATTAATCACACATATTTTATCTGTTCAAAATATTCCTTAAAGGGAGATTTGTCAAGTATTTAATATTCTTATCAACATGTGAGTGGACAAATATGCTGCTTTATGCAAATGTATATTTTAGAAACTTAATTAACAACACAAAACAATGACAAATATTGTCCAGAAACTCTCACAGGTACTCTATGTCACAGGGCTAATATCAAACTTAATTTAGTCATCTAATTCTGCACATTTGAGAATCCATTGTGAAGGTATTTGCATGTGTGACTCGTAATCTGATTTCAAAAAGGTCTCCGTGTCGCCCCAGTGACCTGCTCCTTGTTTCTCACCTGGTGAAGCAGGTGTGTGCTCTACGTGATCCTTATCGCTGTTTAAATGTTTTGCATCAGGTAGATTTCCTCTTCCTTGTTGGCTGCTTTGTGACACGTGTGCAGCTTGGAGGCTTTAAACTGAGCAATTTCACTTACTGTATGATTATTAAATGTACTTTTTTTAATGATACGTGCTGCTGCTGATATTCACCTCCCTATCTTCTGTGTGTTCAGAGTCTGTGTTCGGCAGTGGTCCAGGTGTACGCCTCAGACCGGAGCTGCTGCTGGGTGAAGAGGTGCTGTGGAGTGGCCTGTCTGGTCAAAGACAACCCACAGAGGTCCTACTTCATCAGAGTGTTTGACATCAAGGTGAGCGAGACCGTCATGTGGAGGAAACGCCTGTAAAGCTTTAGCTAAACTCAAGAGGATGGTTGAATGAAGCATCTTAAAGGAAGAGTTAGAGAGCTAGATGAGAGGACTGATACCTGTTGTGTCTGTCTGTTAAATATGAAGCTACAGTCAGCAGCTGGTTAGCTTAGCTCACACTTCGCCTTGTCATCGCCATTCATATCTATACAACCAATGTGTTTATGATGGATTTTAACTTTTACATGTAGGCTACAAAATCTAAATGTACAATGTTTCCAATATTGACCAAAATAATCGTGATTATGATTCCTGCAATAATTGAGCAGCCCGAGTTTCGAGTGAAAGGAGCAAAGTTGTCCATTAAATCTGTTCACATTGTTCTCTTCACTCCTCCCTTTGTCTTTTACACTGCCTCTGCTGGATTATGGCCAGACTGCATCCAAACACTGTCGGTCATTTGAAAGAATTAATACGGTGCTTTTAAAGATGAAGTGCAATCAATCGTGCAACTCTAAAGTGAATCACCAGCCACTAATGTGTGCTTACGGTCTGACGCTCCTACAGGTTCTGAAATCTATCTGGATATTAAAGAGTCTGTGGACAAAATAAACCACTTGTTTCAGCTCATTTCTATTAAAAACAAACCTGCAGAGACTTCAAACATGCTGCAGATTTATTACATTTGTTGTTGATGTTACATGATTCTTTAGGTGACTGTGGTTTGTAATACAGAGAATATTTTATGCATTCAAGCACACTTAACATTTAATAATTTTGAGTTTTCTACCACATTTATCACTGTTAATGAGCTCTGTTGTCAGAAAATCAAATCAAGAAAGACGGACAGTTTGAAAATATGGATGATGTATTATAGTTTACTCTTAAACCTCAGATGTCAGAACATTGATTTTCTTAGAAATGAACTGAGAGCGGTTGTGACTGTCTGGAAGGAAGGAAATCAATCAGTTGGTTTGCTTTTTAAATGTCTTAAATGTGCAGGGGATTTTATATTGAGTGGGTGGAAATCTGCTGCATCACAGATGTGGTCCTTCCTCCTAAACTTCAAGGAGAATCTGCTCTGATATTTCTGTCTCTGTCTTGTGTTTTGGCAGGAAGGGAAAACCATGTTTGAACAGGAACTGTACCACAACTTCTCCATCAGCAGCTCCAGATCCTACTTCATCTCATTCACAGGAGATGTAAGTGTGCAACTAGTCTCACTGATCAGATCCTACTCTGGTTGATAAGGTGTGATAATCACTGAATGGGTTTAAACACAGTCAAATATTCACGTTATGGTCTGCTCGCTCTTAGCCTGTTTTTATGTGTGAAGCAGCTACAGGCCTTCTGGAAGTTTTTGCTCTATTAAAAGAGCTTCTTAAAATACACTTTTTATTTCTCCTCACAAAAAAATCACTTCAGGCAGCAGTTGATTGGCAGAAAATGTATTTTATAACTTAAGATGTGACCTAGTCAGACCTTTTTCTCTTGCCTGTATCTCAGAGAAATGTTTTGTTAATTAACAAGTCAACAGTAGAAATGGGATCCTGTTGGAAGTGCTGACACTCCTGCTATGTTTAATTATAATCATGTGTGGCTCTTCCTCTTCTTCCTCTCAGACTTGTCAGATCGGTCTGAATTTCGCCAGCGAAGAAGAGGCCAAAAGATTCAGAGCCGCCATCAACGACCTGCTCAACCGACGACAACGCAAAACTGGTACGTTTTACTGCTCCAGTTTGATTCCTTTCTCTGCTTCCTCAACCAGTGTGTGTGTGTGTGTGTGACCTTTCACCTTTCACACCTGGGCTCAGACTGAAGAACACTAACCAGCTTTTCTGCTAACAAGACCTCAACCTCAGTCCCAAACCTGATGTCTGCCTGCCTCGCTCATGTCCAGCTGCATCAGGGAGATGTGCAGGGCTTATAAACTCCAATCAACCCAGGAACTAAACTCATTAGAGTTATTTGTGTATCTGCATCTCAAGAACAGTAAACATGGGGGATTCATGGTTTTGCTGCAGCTATGATATTTGAATGGATGTTAAAACTAGATGTGTAGAGGTAGAAATGAAGACGCTGTCGGACTCTTGGTCTGAGGACATTTCAGTCGTTAGACTGTTCCTAAATTAAGTGATTGGCGGTGTGAAGGATTCTTTGGTCTCTTCTCAGTCAAAAAAATGTTTTAATCCTACGCACCAATTTATTTTAATTTTATTTTTTAATTGATACAGCATCACAAAACATAATACTGCGATTTCTTACACCGCTACTGGCTACACTGGAACTCCAGAAATATAGCCCCTTGCCCCTAGGATATAAATTGTCGGCAGACCGATAGCTGATGGGTTCTGAGGTTAATTCAAACAAATTATGCGTGTGTTCGATTTCGTTCAACTTTTTGAAGAAGTGACACGCCTACAGTAGACCCACATCATATGTGTCTGCTGTATGAGAGTGGGATAAGTCACAATACCCAAAATGTAAAGGTGTTTTCCCAGATGAGGACTAGGGATGTCACAGAGCGGAAATTTTCCAACCGGTTAATAAACTTGTGACAGCTCCAGTGTTACTGATTACACATTTTACAAGAAAAGATGACGGTCAATATGTGTAGCTCGCTTACTTTGATCTTTAAAGTTGGGTGGCTGTGTGTCTGGCCTCTCCGGTCAAGCTTTCGATGCGGGGCTGCAGGTTTCCACTTGGCGCCACTGCACCATGCACACCGCATTAACGTTATGGTTCCTTGATAGCATTGGGTTTAAATCCGAAATGTTGCCAAATAGGCGCTTTTGCTTTTCGCTTCGACATCAAATCCTCCGCCATCGTCTTGTCTGTCAACTCTCTCTGGTCCTGTATGTGTGATATCTGACTCCTGCTGCTCTGTGCTGAGACACTATCAGTTTGTAGCGTCCATCATTCAACTATGTATTGATTAACACGGTGCTGATACGCAAAAATGAACTAAATGGGTTTTATTTCTATAAAAAAAAGCAAAACGACAGTGGGGGTGGTAAGCAAGTAATGTAATGTACACCATGTAACACCAGTAACACAGACTGCTGTGGATAAGCCTAATGAGGGCACAAATTAAGGTTTGGTTTGGGACAGTTTCCTTCTTTTCTCTGCTGCTATGAGTTCATTGTGTTTGTCTCCGCTGTAGTAAAACTGTCAGTCTGTCTGTGTGTTGTGAACAGTGAGGGTCCTCTTTGGCTTCCCTCCAGCTCCTCTCAGCATGCCGGTCTTTTGAAGTGCACCGTTAAAGCTGTGATGATGACTGTGGGTCCAAAGGCTCACAGAGCTGGGGCACACAAGGGTTTTCAGTGGGGCCGGGGGGGGGGCTTTAGCTTTCAAAGCTTTTGCTTCTCTTCCTCTACTCATGGTGAAGACTTCCTGAACTCTTCTTTCTGACTGTTTTGCCCACGGCGTCGAAGACATGAGGCAGCATGTTTTTCTCTGACCGCTTCGACTTCTGTCTAGCCGCCACAGAATCGCACTAACTGAACTTCAGCACAATTTCTGACTCTTGAACAGCTCACCCTCTTCTCTCGCCTCTTAAAAACTCTAATCATCTTCCATTTAAAGTGTTGATTTTGTTCTGAGACTATAATTGTGTTAATTTTTCTTTTGCAGAGAAGAGAGGTGACCCTAAAAATGGTATGTTGAACTCTTAATATTGATAATGAAGATGCTAAAACTTTTACTGTAGCCCTCCAGTTTGCTTGGTCATCCATACTAGTGTTGTCACGATACCGAAATTCTGACTTCGATATGATACCCTGCCTAAATATCTTAATACCGATACTGAAACGATACCACCGCAAAAATCTAAAACATCAGGAAAAGTAATGGAATAATAGATGACAGAACGTGGAACTTAAAATTATTTTTTTTATTAATTCAAAATGTAGAAAATGTATTAATTAAAAATTTTAAATGCAGTAATCTGACGTCCCCTATACTTGAGTTTATGTGATTTCTTTGGTAGTTAACTTTATATTTAGATTCAATTGCAGCCGGCGAGCGGTTCACAACCTGCTTTAATCTTCTTTTCAACTTCACTTGTTGACCCCTTCCTTCTGGTTATCACTACAGTTTATTTTTTGACCGCTTGCTCCAACCAGCAGCAAAGTTACAAGTGCCTGCTTGTTGCAGCTGCACTTCCTTTTCTTTGTGGTATTTTCCATGATATTCCGCCTAAATCTACAGAGCTTATGACTTTGCGGTGACTCCCAATTTTCCCCGTTGGGCGTAGCGTAGCAAAGACGGTGAAATGTTAACCTGCACTTGACCCATGTGTGCTCTGTTTGACAACAAACAGCCCCGTGATGACAGCCTTCCCTGCTTTCTTCACAGCCATTAGATAAAAGACAGATTTTAGAAAAGCGTCTGTCCTGCAGCAGTTTGACTTTTGAAAACTAGAGCCAATAAAAATGTGGGACATCGTCTCAATATGTGGGACGTGGGACAAGGGATAAAAATGCTGTGCAGTCCCTCGTAAAGTGTTACACCTGGTCACCCTAAACTCACGGCTCGTATTAAAACTTAAAGTATCTGTACTAATAAAATGGGATCTCGTACCGTTTTTAACGGCAGGGTATCGCATTACCTTTCTAGTATCGGTATACCGTGCAACACTAATCCTGACCTGGATTGACAGAAGAAACTCAAATCTGCAGACACATGACTGAAACAAATCCAGACTAGAAAACCTTTTGACCCGACAGTATACATTACCGTTCAAAAGTTATGAATCTGCTGTTATATTAATGTTTTTCTTCCTTCCTTCAATAATAACAATTTTAACAGAGTTTTTTTTTTAAATAGTTTTACAAACTTTTGAGGGTTATATCCAACAAAAGCAGACTGTGGTTGTATAAAAGCAGCTCGTTTGAATAGAGAAGAAGAAGAAGCTGATTGAAAACAGTGCTCATGCTCACTGAGTGTCTCTGACAGAAATAGATGTTATTTGCGTGACTGGATGACAAGCGCCAGGAGACTGGAGGGTTGAGTCGTGGTGTTTCCTGACACGTTGGCGGTGGCGTTGTTTCACAGTTAGCGTGACTCACACACGGACACAGTGAGGAGTCTGCCGCAGGTTAATCTGGTCAGCAGGAAGCCCATCTGTGCCATATGTAGACCACATGGTCTCTGTTGTTGTGATGCACATTAGGCCTAATCTGTAATCCCCACAGTTACTGCTGCTGAACATATGTTTTGTTCATTTTATCGATCCTCAATTAATGTTTTTATTTTTTTTTATGATAAAGTGCACAATAATCAGTATTAACTTTCTAAAGATATCAGTGTAAATGCATGCCAGGAGAATCTCAACAGTCCATCCTATTATGAAAAATATGCTTTTATTCAGATTTAGCTTATCTTAATGTGAAAATACCGGTATTATTGAAATAAAAGATCACAGAGAAAGTTCAGCATCTTGGAAAAGTTTTTCTTTCCACACCAAGACATGGCTGATGTTTTAGATGTATCCACTCTGGAGGCAGTTCATAAAAAGCACTCACCAGTTTAGGTGTGTTTTTGACACCACCTTGTGGAAGGAAGGACAGAACGGAGAGCAGAAAGATTAATATGCTTAATAATATTAGGCTTAATATGGACGTGGTCTAAAGTAAAGTAAGTATGTCAAAACTTTGGGAATGTAATAGCTTCTGAATGCATTGTGGTAGGGAGAGGTAGAACTAAACCATAGACTGTATATAAGAAGTGGACATAGTCACCCGTTGGTTTATGGACTGGTGTTTTGAAGTATTAAGCACAACTGAATGCTGAATAAGACATTTTTAGGCAACCAAAATGTTATAATTAACTTTCATGAACTGAAAACACACTGTGAAAGGGTTAAAGTTCTAAGACGAAAACACGGACAACTCCCAGACCGGACAACACCGTGGTAGTGACCTGTCAATCACAAGGTAGCCCCGCCCTAAAGCATCTCCTGCTTTATGGTCTATTTGACTCTAAATGGGACCATAATTTACTAAATGAACATCATGCTGTATTGAAAAAGACTTGAAATTTGCAACTGAGATCATAAACTCATGTTTACAATGTTTACTGAGGTAATAAATCAAGTGAGAAGTAGGCTCATTTTCTCATAGACTTCTATACAATCAGACTTCTTTTTGCAAACAGAGGAGTCGCCCCCTGCTGGCTGTTAGAAAGATTGCATGTTTAAGGCACTTCAGCATTGGCTTCACTTCTCAGACCCGGACGTTGCCCACTGAAGTAAACATGGCAATTAGCTTTCCAAAACATAAATGCTATTTTCCTGCCCTTGTTCATGATGTTGTTCAGGTGCAGGCAAACCCAGTTGTGAGTGCCGGTCCCAGTGCATCAGAGCTTTAATATAGCTCCTCTCCTCTGCAGCTGTGCCTGCATGTTGTCCCAACAGACTGTTTACTTTCATTAAGCTCGTTGACTGTTGGCAAACACCGGCGCCACAAAGAGCAGGATTAACTTATACTGAACAAATCAGTCGTCTCTTCAATCATTTCCGTGGATTAGTAACTGAGATTCTTTCATTGAAGTTTCTCTCCAGCGGCGCAGATTCACTCTGACATTTCAGTTGTGAAATGGAGGGACATTGTTGCTCTGGATTTGCCTCTCTGTCTGGCAGACGTACAGTATGTCTCAGTTTGCCTCCCTTTACATTGTTCTTGTCCTCAATAAAACCACATCTGTAGAGAAGAAGCTGCTCATGTTGGTACTTCAGGGATAACCCATATTGTTTGGGAATATTGATGGCTCGCCTCCGACTCTCTTGTTACCTGATGTGAACTCTTGAATCCAGCTGAAGCTTCTTCACATGTGCTGTTCATTGATGAGCTGAATGCAGAGGGCTTGAATGAATGCTCTCTGATGCATCCAGCCAAGTAGGAAGTGAAGTTATTAAGTTGTTGCTGGTCAGAAAGAACTCAGAGTTTTAGCAGCGAGTCCAGCAGCTTTCTGTATTTAGTCTGCTAATGACCTTTGTCAGTAGAGTCCGGCAAGTTTGAATCATCTCGAGTTATTTTAAGTTTGAATGTTCTGCATCCTCGTGTTCTTGGCAGGAAATCAAGTTTTCTTGCCAAATGGATCAGGAGATCAGCATTTTGTGAAAGTATAATTTGCTGATATATTTCAGGACATGATTTTTTGATGCCTTACTTTGAGAAGTACTAAAGATGCAATGTGAAAGATCTGGCCAGAATTTTAGTTTAAAACATTCAAGAAATGAACTAACATTATCAAAAGAGTGTGAAAAAGTAACAGTTTTGACATTATGCCAGGGCTGTAGTACTCGAGTCCACACTTGGTCTCGAGTCCACTTTTTTGAAGTCTTGCACTTGTCTTGGACTCCCGCCTTGTTGGACTTGGACTTGTCTTGGACTCCCGCCTTGTTGGACTCTGACTTGTCTTGGACTCGGGCCTTGTTGTACTCTGACTTGTCTTGGACTCGGGCTTGGCTATAGAGAACTGGTCAAGTTGTTCCTGGCTGCTGATTTGAGATCAGTTGTACAGAACGTTGCCTGATTGTAACAGTGTTTTCTGTGTATGCATTCAATAGCGGCGCTGCTAAAAAAATCAAATTCAAGGTTTATGAATGTAACTCTAGACTGTAATGGTCCTCAAACCTAAATTCTATGCATTGATTAGTTTGATGTTAGAAGATATATAGAACATTGTTTACAGATTATTTCTGTCCATCCTAACTCATTAATCCCTATATTAGCATTGGAAAGACACTATTGCCTATAATGGTCTTGAACAGGACTCCATTTGCTCTGGACTCGGTCTTGACTTGGTCTCGACTGCCTTTGGACTTGGTCTTGACTCGGACTCGACTGGACCTGGTCTTGGACTTGACTTGGACTCGTTTAGCTAGAGCCCTGCGTCATGCAAAATACGTCAATGTATTGTGCTGCAGAGATATCGACTGCCAACCAGCAAGGTCCGGCCCGTACTTTGTTGTAATGCCAATTTGTTTATCGAGAGGCGATGGAGAGTCACTGTACCGGATGATTCTAAATTGCTCCTTACTTCAAGTACTGAAGACTTTTGGTCAGTACCATAAAAGTACTCCTCTTTAGTACCCAAGCCTGCACAGAACCACCCCATGCAGCTCTGCGTGGAAGAGGGGCAACAGCCCCCCTAGTCCGTCCTGGTCCTCAGGAGACTGCAGATTTGAGGTGAGCCTGTTGGTCCTGCTCATAGACGTCCAGCATTCATGGGGAGTCCAGGGATTTGGACTGGGATTAGCGGTGGATTAGGGGTTTATGTCAGATGCTGCTGCGGTTTGTGAAGATTACGAGGAATTCGAGGACTGAACGGTTCGGACCGACGGGAGGGGAGGGACAGCCAGCAGCTCGACCTTTATATTAGAAGAGATGGATCATGAAAGCTCAGTGAGAGTTTACAGCAGCCTTTTACCGTATTGATCTCTCAGGTACCACGGATTACTAAAGGCATATTCATGACATATACAGTAATAACCTGCCAACATCTCCTATAGGAAGTAGTCTTCATTACAGATACAATTTCAGGGTATCTGCAGGGTTTAAGTCCTAACAGCTTCATTATCAGTTTCCTCAATAACGGGCCTTATAATATATATTAAAAAGTAATAAATTTCATTCATCTTAAATATGTTTTCTTGTCTGCCAAGGACAATTATTTTAGTTATAAAATGTTTTCAGGACATTGTGACATGTTATATACGCATAATAAACTAGAAGGATAGATCGTGGATTGCGTGTTCTGTTCAATCCTTTTGTGAGAATAGAGGTCGGCCGATATAATAACGATAGTTTGCAACAGGAAAAAGCCAATAGCCAATTGATCGGCCAATATCTTCTTTACTTCTGCAGCAGCCTAGTCGGCTACTTTTGCATACACTGTTTTTAATAAATCATTTTTTTGTCACTTCGAATTTAATAATTTGTAAGAAAATATCCTGAAATGTGATTTGGTGGATTACATCATTGGACATTTTTCTATTTATTTCCAAACTGGTTATCAGTCTACCTTTAGTGAGAAGTTTCCGTCAGTGCTCTTCATTTCACTTGTTGCTGAAGAGGTGTTGTTGATGTACTTCCTGTGCGTAACTTTGTATTATATGTCTTGTTTTGTTTGTTTAGTGCTTTTCTGTCAATATGTTTTAATTATGACCTGCCAAGGGACATCAAATGGTAACATTTGTATTTATGTGCATCCCTCACAAATAAATAGAAAAATAAAATGAATTAATTTTGCAACTGGAATATCCCCAGTACTGTTAAACATAATTCAATTAGTTGATTCTTACTGGTTTCTATTTATACCTGTCACGGACAGAAAAAAGCCATTGAATTACATTCTATGTTATATTAAAGGAACACTATGTAACATTTTGGGGGATCTATTAGCAGAAATGTAATATAATATTCATAGCTATGTTTTCATTAGTGTATAATAACCTGAAAATAAGAATTGTTGTTATTGTTAGCTTAGAATGTGTCCTTCATATCTACATTCGGTTTTGGTCCTCTTCACGGAGTCCGCAATGTTGCTCTTCCATGTTTCTACAGTAGCCCAGAATGGACAAACCTAGAGAGAGCCTTTCATGTTTTTACGTTACCTGAAGGCCACCGTAGTTCTCCAACATGCTTGTGAAACTGTGGTAACGTGAGCCGCAGAGTGTAACACCGTGATACCGCCAGCCGCCGTCTGGCTGAAGTTACCGCTAGTCTTTGAAAGGGAGGAGTGAGCGGAGGGGTGCTCAGTTGGTTGCAATCTGCAACCACACCACTAAATGCCACCAAATCCTACACACTGTACATTTTAACTTGGTGAACCCTGCAGAAACCCTGAACGGTAAAATGCAGTAAAGTTTGTCCAGAGGGTGGTGCTAGAGAGATTGTTAAAATCTGAAGGGTTCATCCTCTGGGGAGCAGGAATGGGATCGGGACATTCTGCTTATTACGTTTTAATATTTGTGGTATACAAGTGGTAGCTTTGTTGTCTAAAACGGACCACGGCTCATGAGTATTTCTCTGTGTGCAGGTCCAGCTCTGCACATCGCCACGGTGGACATCAAGAACCCGGAGATCAACAACGTCCGATTCCACAACTCCCACAGCCACCAGCAGCCGTACCACCTCAACAACATGCTGAGCCACAGCGGCCTCAACAGGAAGGACAAGAAGACCAAAGGCAAGAAGAAGAAGCTGACCAAGGCCGACATCGGCACGCCCAGCAACTTCCAGTGAGTGACACCCTACATATTTAACACCGCTGAGAGGATGAGATTGTGTTTTCAATCATTTTCATTAATTAATCTGCCAGTTAATTTCTTGATTTATTCATTTAATCATTTTTTCTATAAAATACTAGGGCTGGGACGATTCACCTATCTCCCGATTCGATACTATCACAGTACTTGAGTGGCGATTCAATATGTATTGCGATTTTTAAGAATTGCCATTCAATTTATTGCGCTTTTTGTTAACTTTTTTTAACACTAGACCATGAGAAAACGTTGAATCATACACTTCTAGGGACTTTTACTTTGGAAAATATTTAAATGAATACAGTAAAAATGTTTAATTTTCAGCATGTCTCTAGTCAGAGATGTCCTGAAGTCAAATATATCAGTCATTGTCAGGAATTAAATTTGTTCCAGCAACTCCAAAATCAAAGAATGGAGACATTTCCCTCACAAATTAATGGTATTTTCTTTTTAATGTGTGCTGTGAATGTGGTAATCAGCCTGAACTGTCAGTCTCAGACTAAGTGACAGTGTGTGCAGTCATGGACCTGTTTGTCCTGTCTGATCCAGCAGTAACACTCTGCTTCATGGAAACAGTAAACATGTCGCGTCGAGGTCTGAGAGAGCTCAATGACCACACTGTCTCTCTGACTGATGTCACTCTCACTGATGTGTGTGTGTGTGTGTGGGGGCTCACTATTTAGCATGTGCACACGGTCGCCCACGTGCACATGCTAAACATGCTTCTGTATATTTATGAGTGTGATCTCACCACATATCTGTCCCGTCTTCTACAGGCACATCGGTCACGTGGGCTGGGATCCAAACACAGGTTTTGATGTGAGTACCCCCCCCTCTCTCTCTCTCACACACACATACACACACACACACACACACACACACTCACAGGAGCACAATAGTGACCTGTGTGGCGGCTGCATGATGAAATCACACAATAGGCTCTTTTTGCTTCCTGCTCATATTCAGAAACGTCTCAGAAGCTGCACATAGACACAGAATGTTTCAGAGAGACGCAGCCTGCAGCCGCATTAACTCACTAGAGAGTTCACTGCATATGCATAATGAAGGAATTAATACATAAGCACATTTAAATACAAATAAGTGAGATAATGGCATCATATAAAACTAAAAAACCTAATGAATCCATTGATACCAACCATGTCATACTAGCTTGCCGTGAAGGAGGCTAAATAACGTTCCAAACTTACACTAAATTTTGGCGAGGAAAAACTGTCATGACCATTTTCGAAGGGGTTCCTTGACCTCTGACTTCAAGCAATGTGAAGTATGGGTACCCACGAGTCTCCCCTTTACAGACATGCCCACTTTATGATAATCACATGCAGTTTGGGGCAAGTCATAGTAAAGTCAGCACACTGACACACTGACAGCTGTTGTTGCCTGTTGGGCTGCACTTTGCCATGTTATGATTTGAGCATATTTTTTATGCTAAATGCAGTACCTGTGAGGGTTTCTGGACAATATTTGTCATTGTTTGTGTTGTTAATTGATTTCCAATACTAAATATATACATACATTTCCAAAAAGCAGCATATTTGCCCACTCCCATGTTGATTAGAGTATTAAATACTTGACAAATCTCTCTTAAGGTACATTTTGAACAGATTGAAAATGTGCAATTAATTTGTGATGAACTATGGACGATCACTCGATTAATCACGATTAAATATTTCAGTCGATTGACAGCACTGATACAACTGCATTCAAAGCACTCCTCTTCTTCTTTCACGATCTCAGAAAGCCTTAGTTTCATGAATACTTTTGGCACTGAAAATAAAAAGCTGAAGTCTTTTTTTGTGGCACCAAAAAAGGTGGTTATGCACCCCACGCCTCTATGTTGTATAAATAAAGTTGTATTTATCTCCTATTGTTTATTTACTTTTAAACTCACAAACACGCTCACTATGTGGTCGCCTCCACAACCAGCATGATTCTGTCACAGCTCTGGCTGACTAGAAGCTCCTCTTTGTATTTTAGCTCAGACAAAAAGGGAAATCTCTGGTGCCACGGCAGAACATAAATCCCCTTGATATTAAATCACAGTGAGTGCTGGGATTATATCACCAGAGCAATGGAGCTATTTTCAGTTTTTGTTTACTCTTATTATTATTGCTGCAGTTTAAAAACAGAAAAGCTATTTCTTACTTTGAGAACAGTGAGGAGGTTCGTGCCAGTGTTGGCTTCAGTGCATCACAGTTAATACACGTTGCACAACTCTTCTCCAGTGAATTATGTGTTATTCCCCAAATGTTTTCAGCTGTCTTGCCTTCATCAGGGAGCTGTCTGAGGCTGTTTTCTCAGAAACTCAAACCAGAGTGAACTGGTACTATTTACAGTGTCCTGCTGGTAATGACGACGGAAACTTCTTCTTTCTCTGGATATCAGATGTCTGATGCAGATGCTTCAGATTTTGCAATTAAAAAGGACACAATTTAGAATACAAACGGCAAAAAGAGGGCAAAGGGTTAAAACTTTAACATCACATGGATGTGATTTTATGTTTTCGGGTTGTACGAATTTCTTAAAATTTGGCTCAAATGTCCACCTGGACTCAAGGATGAACTTATTAGATTTTGGATGTCAAAGGTCACTGTGACCTCACAAAAACTCCTTTTTGGCCATAACTCAAGAATTCATATGCTAATAATTATGACAAATTCACACAAATGTCTAATAGGATAAAATGATGGATAGACATGGATGTAAACTGCAACTTGACTGGTTGGGTGTCTGTTTGGTAGAGCAGCCGTGCTTTTTAGGTTTAGCCCTGATGAAATTTAGATTTTCAAAATGATAAAATGTAAAATTACTCAAAAAAAATACTGTAAATAAAACCATAAATATGCAAATATAAATTCAACTGCTATCTCAAAAGATCAATATATGCGTGCTTGAGCGTTTAGGTTGCATATTGGACCTTTATTGGTTTATACGCTAGTTGGGATGTCAAACTCTTAACGGAAGAATGTGGAAAAAAGCATCTGGTGACAAACTGCACATACATCAGTATTTAAAGGGATAGTTTGGGTGTTTTGAAGTGGGGTTGTATGAGGTCCTTATCCATAGTAGGTATATTACTTACAGTAGATGACGGTCGGTGCGCCCCCAGTGTCGAGAAACAGACAGGAGCACCGACACCGGAGCAAAGCAATAAAGTGCTGTGGACGGGGATGGCAGAAAAACATATTTTAGCCACCTCAAAGAAAGGCTCACCAAAAAAAATGATATCCGTTTAAGTGCACGCCATATTTAGAATATTTTCCGACTGAACTGAAAATGAAACGTATCCATACTGTTTGAGCCTGCTGGCTTTGGAAAGAACATAGAGTAGTAGATATAGTCAGAAAGGAGAAGGAAAGGGCTGTCTGACGGCAGGATAAAGTGGTGAAAATATTCTACACTTAGATAGGTATCATTTTGTTAGGTGAGCCTTTCTTATAGGTGGCTAAAATGTGGTTTTCTGCTGCCCCCGTCCACAGCACTGTATTGTTTTTCTCCTGTGCTGGTACTCCTCTTTGTTTCTCCAAACTGGGGGCGCACCGACAGTCATCTACTGTAGGTAATACATCTACTATGGATAAGTACCTCATACAATCCCACTTAAAAACACCCGAGCCATCCCTTTTAAAGTGAAAGTCAAACATCCAAGAGAAGTAACCATGAGGGAAAAATGTTTCTTTAATGTGTAATAATATGCATCCAGTGGAAAAGACCCGATTTGGATTGTAAAGAGGTTGTACCACTAGTGTTTGTAGTGGTAAAATGGAGGCTGTTCAGGAACTCTCACTGGTTTCTCGTAGCAACCGGAGCAGCTGATGCGTTTCATCATCGTTGAGTTTTTCCGCTAACGAACGTTGTGTTCAGACTGACGGGCTTAAGGAGCAGGAAGGTGACCGCTCTCCGTTCGCTGCCTCGTTATTGTCTCGACTGACCGAGCATGTCAGTCACACACCAGACGGATCCCAGAATGCACTGCAGCGTGACGGAAACAAGAGGTGTGAATGTTTCCTCGGGAGGAGGGCCATGCAGAGCTGCAGGTTGACGTTTGGTTTGATGGAAAGCAGCTGAGTGGTTTGTTTTGTTGTCAGGTTTCAGGCAGCATGTAGTTCTACCTGCTGGCCACCAGGTGTCACACTCAGACTGACTGCTGCAGTTCATCTTCACTGCAGAGGAAGCAGAACCTCACTGCTTTTCTACTGTGAACAAAACGAATACATATTAAACAAAACCAAGGAAAGAGGAGCAGGAAACTCTTACTTTTTATTTAATAAGCCTCAAAGAACACATTTAGGATCTCACGTTTCTGTGAGGAGTCTAGTTGTATTTCTTATTAGTTGAAGAAGAGAGGTATCCAAAAACAAATCCTCAACAGATGCTGCACTAATCAGGAAATATGCACATTATTTTTTTGCTTTCTGAGAATTCCTGTGCAGCATTATCCAAGCGTCTTGCATCCGTTTGTGGGTTTGCAGACTTCGGACGCTCCTTTTTAAAGTAATGTGCCTCTTAACTCAAGGCAGATAATACAGCTTTCCTCTTCCAGCTTTTCATACAAGAAAACAATTTGTGATCGGTGAACAGTATTTTGAGCTGACCAGTCATTTTCTGAAGTGTGGGCTCAACACAAACTGTAAGTCTTGTAAAGGTGGGGGGGTTGTAAAGGTCATCAGTGCTCAACAGTGTGTAGCGTGTGTTTTTAAAATGTTGTCGATGTTGCAGCTGAACAACCTGGACCCTGAACTCAAGAACCTGTTCGACATGTGCGGCATCTCAGAGGCTCAGCTGAAGGACCGAGAGACGTCCAAGGTCATCTACGACTTCATCGAGAAGAAGGGAGGAGTGGAGGCCGTCAAGAACGAGCTGAGGAGGCAGGGTGAGAACACGCACACACACACACACACACACACACACACACACACACACAGTCAGAGGTACCTTTGATGTGTCAAGCTGATGTTGATTAATAATGATTTCATACGTTCCACCAGGATTTCACTGCAAAACAACTGAGTTTGCAGCCATGTGACTGTGTCTTGGATTAGATTTTCAATGATAATATTGATATTAATCTATAATAATATATGCATCGTTTTAATACCATCTGTGATGTTAACACACAGATGTTGAGGGTTTTTTGTTTTCAGTTAATGATGAGTGTTGGACAGAAAATTAATCAACTATTTTGATAATTGATGAGTCGTTTAAGTCCTTTATCAAATAGAGACACCAACCATTTGTACATTTCACTGAATCACTATATCCAATCCAAATTTATTTTTAAAGCACACTTAAAAACTACAACAGTTGACCAAAGTGCTGTGCAATCAGTTATAGCAAAAACCATAAAAACAACACAGTAAAAAAACAAAATAAGTTGAATGTCTTTGGATTTCGTGCTGATGGAGCAGTTGGAGGATGTCAGCTTGGACCGATATTTCAGAGAATAACCGATTAATCATTTAAACTAAAGGAAAATACCAAATGTATAAAAAAACATTTTGAAAATAATTTAGTTTTATTCCCAATTTGGTTTGGTTGTTGGAAAACGTATCCACATTGTCTTAGTTTCTGTTGCTGGACGAGTCGCTCTCTTTTGCCTCTTTTCCGCTGCATGATACGACTCGACTTGACTTTCTCTTTTTTGGTTTTCTATTAGCAGAAGTTGTGAATAGTACCTGGTACTTATTTTGGTACCACCTCCATCAAGGCTCCAAGCGAGCTGAACTGATACTAGAAGGTGGAGTTGAAGCACTGCAGAGTTATTGGTCACTAGCGCAACACGGGACATCCTGCACAATCCTGCCACTTTTAAATGGACAAGCTATCGTCAATAGCGACTAGGGCATAGGATACTTGGGTGCTGATTCGATACGTTTTGTGATTCAATATTACAATTTATAACAATTTTGGTTAAAGAGGACCTAGTATGCTTATTTTCAGGTTAATACTTATTATTTTGGGTTTCTACTAGAACATGTTTACATGCTTTATTGTTAAATAAAAGCTTTATTTTTCTCATACCGGCTGTGCTGCAGCACCTCTTTTCACCCTCTGTCTGAAACGCTCTGTTTGAGCTGCGCAGGGTTCACAGGGCTCTGCTCATTTTTAATGGATGTTTGAAGGCTGTTGTTTGTGAATTGATTTTACATAGTGCTGAAATATATTCCAATTTTTACAGTTTTTCACCCAGAAGACTTTTCTTTTCCTTTGCCAAAATGGAAAAGTCTCTATAACAAATCTTAATGGAATAATTGGACATTTTGTGAAATAGGCTTATAGATGTAATCAGATCAATGTGATTATCATGTCTGTAAGGCTTCAGCCAGCCGACGCTTAGCTTAGCTTAGCACAAAGACTGGAAACAGTGGGAAACAGCTAGCCTGACTCTGTGCTATAGCACCTCTAAAGCTCACTCATTGACACGTTACATCTTGTTTGTTTAATCCATTTGCCATTTTCCGGTGGTTATGAGTCAGACTATTACTTGGAGTTAAGCCAAGACGAATGAAGTTACTGCTCGAAGGACAGATATGAGGGCGGTATTGATATTCTCATCTAATTCTCCACCAGAAGGCAAATAAATGTATTTCCTCAGTTGTCCAACTATGTCTAGAAACTCTCGTGTGACACTAGAACAGTCCATAGGAGTCAGTTAGCGGGAAAATAGGTATTTAAAGTTAAATCTTTAAGATAAACTGTGAAGGATTGATTCCATCTTACAGTAAATATTGAATCAATCAAATATCAAATCTTGTTTTTACAGTATTTGATGACTAAGATGACAAAATATCAAGCAGGTGAAGTCAGAAGTCTGGGATTTTAAAGCCTCGGCTGCTGATGTAAAATGTTTACGAGTACCTGGAAAATAATATACAAATACAGGAACGTAACTGTGCTGTTATTACTGCAGATGTCACTGTTTTACTGAATGAATTGTTTACCTTTCACACATCATTTCAAATGGAAAATAACTTTCTTTATAAACTGATTTAAAGTCCTCTCACAGTTTTACCCTGAAGCATCATTTCCTTCCTTCCTCCTGTATTTTTCTACCAGACAGTAGAGTCGAGGTGTGCAGATGAAACGGTTTTCTCTGTCAGATATTTTTATTCTTGGTGACAGACTTCTTCTTCTTCATGTTTTATTCATGTTAACCTCTGCTGGGTTGAGAGCAGGAGAGTGATCTGAATCTGAATGTAGAGAAAGATGGTGGATCTTTTCATGCTGTCCAGTGATTTTTAAAAACATCAATTACCAGTATTGGAATATTATTGATTATATTGATTTTTCTTGTTGGTGATCTGACTTTATTTTGATGATTACAATTGTAACAACAATTGTTTTTCTAGTACAGAAATTGTGTGCCTTTATTTTCAGACATGCAGTTTAGGGCTGCAACTTACAGTTAGTTTCATTATCCATTAATCTGCTGATTAATTTCTAGACAATTTAGTCTATAATATGTCAGAAAATAGTATTAAAAAAAATGCTCATCACAAAACTGAAGCCCAGGTTAACATATTCAAACTGCTTGTTTTGGCTGACCATCATTAAAAAAAACAAATATACTCAGTTTGCTGTCATATATGTTAAAAAAAACATCAAATCGTCACATTTTAGAAGCAGGAATTGGAGACAGTTTGCTTTAAAAAAGTGACGTAAACAAGTATAGATATTGAAATTAGCTGTTGTTACTCTATTCCCCCCGCAAACTAATGGGGAAACTGACATCTGCCCTTGGATATATACATTATTTATAAAACATTTTTATTGTTAAACGAATTGAAAGAAATACAGGCAAGGCAAAACATACTGAAGACTCTGAACTAACTGAAAGTTGAACAATTAGATAGATAGATACTGACTTAATTCATTTATTTGTTTATTTATCTATCCTGAGTGTAATTAAGGCATCCAGTATACGACACATACAAAACACCGATTCACACACTGGAATAAAGAATAAACACAGCAGTGAAGTGAGTCTAGCCACCAGAACTACTACAGAGAGCCGTCACTATAATAGAGTGTGTGCTAATGGAGGTAAATGTGAGGTGATTAAAAAGTAATTAGACAGTAAAAACAGTGCAAGAATAATGATTACTATGGATACATACAAATTGAAGATAAATATATGAACGAGCACAAATGCAGATTGAGCATAAGTCTAACGTAACCAGTCAAACGTAATTACTGACATAAAAGTACTTTCTAAGTGTGCAAATTACAATAAATTAGTAAAACGGGGAAACGGCTAGCCTGGCTCTGTCTGGGAGTGTGACTTATTTAACGCCAAGAGACTGCACGATGATTAACGTCTTCTGTTCCCTCGTGGCGGGGTTGTGCAGCTCTGGATCACCGGTTACACGATTGGACACCGCAACGTGACTTCGGTTTGCATTTATCCAAAAATGTAATCCGTTTCATCTTTTCGCTGCTTTTTTTTAATATTTCAGCACCCCCTGCGTCCCCACCTCTGCAGATTACTCACTTTATAAAGAATGGGAGGGCTGGCGTTGGTGTGACTGCAGCTTAACAGGTGTGTGAGGTCATCTTCAGGTGATACATCCTGATGTCGTGTCTTTTATCTCCCCCCGGCAGCACCCCCTCCACCTCCTTCTCGTGGCGGCCCCCCTCCTCCTCCTCCGCCCCCACACAACTCGGCTCCGCCCCCTCCTCCTCCCCCGTCCAGAGGGGGCCGTGGAGCACCTCCTCCACCTCCTCCGTCCAGAGCCCCCGCCTCAGCTCCTCCTCCTCCGCCTCCCTCCAGACCAGGAACTCTGGGTGCCCCGCCTCCTCCGCCTCCTCCCACCAGGGGAAGTCACCAGCCCCCTCCTCCTCCCCACCATCACCACCACCACCACCAACACCACCACCACCAGCCTCCCCCTCCTCCTCCTCCGTCTTCCTTGCACTCTTCTATCTCCCCTCAAGCCCCGCCTCCTCCACCTCCCCCGATGACCCAGCAGTCTCCAGTAGGCGGCGGTGGCGGTGGCGGCCCCGCCCCTGCCCCACCTCCACCGCCTCCTCCTCCACCTCCACCTCCCCCTCCGGAGCTGGACGGCGTCGGTGGAGGCGGAGACTCCCCTCATTCGCCGAGTCCCGGTGGGAAGTCGTTGCTGCTGGAGCAGATCCGAGGAGGAACTCAGCTGAAGAAGGTGGAGCAGAACAACCGAGCGCCGGCCTCCGGCGTGGGACGAGACGCCCTGCTGGACCAGATCCGACAGGGAATCCAGCTCAAGAACGTAAGACGATCACAACGTCTGACGCCCACATCGCGTCACTCCTTTCCTCAATATATCTGTGATCTATACGGTCAAAGAAACATCTGGTTGTACCTGTAACAAACTGGACTGGATCTGTGTGTGTGTGTGTCTCCAGGTGCCGGATCAACCAGAGTCCGGACCTCCGTCGGCGGCTCCCACCGCAGGCATCGTCGGCGCTCTCATGGAAGTGATGCAGAAGAGGAGCAAAGCCATCCATTCCTCAGGTAACTCCTCTGACACACAGACCATGTGACCACGATGTCCAGGGTTTTCCCAACATACACTGATACTTAAAGGAATAGTTTGAAGGTGGATACCACTCTTAATTCTGTATGGTACGGTTAACCCCGCTACACAACAGCTTTTCATCATTTCCTCTCCTGTGAAAGCGAGTTTCTTTCCCCCAAAAGGGAGTGCAGTCTGATCTATAGCTTGGAGCCATAAAGAGCCTCCATTATGTCTTTTTCAGGACACGGCAGGGGAACAAATCTGAGATCATTTAAAGTAGAAGTTTGGAGACATGTTTCAACTTTTTCTGTTTACTCTGTTACCGTCTACGAGAGACACGGGATTGTTTTTCCCCAAAAGGGGGCGTGGTCATGAGAGCCTACCCTGGATGACGTATTGCCGGTCTGATGTATCTGCGAGACGATTGGCTATTTCTATATAGTTATTCTTAATGCTTGCCATCACGTCCGATTCCGGCGAAATTAGACAAAATCATGCAGGTTCACTAGAAACTCCCTCTGCTCCGCCGGTCCCCGCTGTGAGCCGACACCGACACCACGCTGCTGGAGGTCCAGGCCATGTTGCTGGGCCCGCTGGAGGGAAGGGAGGCACAGGAGAACCAGAACCAGGACTGAGCGAGGCAGACTGTCAGACCCTGCTGCAGTAAAATGAGAGGTTTTATAAAGGGACTCTGGTGCTCGATAACGCTACCGCTTTTGTCCGTAGGGAACACCAAAATAAACACAAAATGAAAGTTCCTCGTATTAACTTTAATGTGAAAACGTTTTTATTCTCCGGACGCTCTTTGAATGTTTTCTTTTCTTTTCCCAGACGAAGACGAGGATGACGACGAAGACGAGGACTTCGAAGACGACGACGAGTGGGAGGACTAGTGAAGATGTCTCTCCCTCCCCCCCCCCTGCACCTACCGCTGACACTAAAATATCCTCTAAAATATCTTCCAGCATCTGACTAAAATTGTAATGTAAATGTTGTATGAATTGGCTGTATATTTATTTTTGCCTTTTTCTGTTTTGTTTTTTTATGATTAATCTGTGCAATACCTCATCTGTTAAATCTGTAACGTTCGTCACACGTCCTCATCGTTAAAGACTCTTTCATCCTGTCATTAGAAAGCACTTAACGCCGCCATCAGCACAATGTGGAGACGCAGCCGGCTACATTTCATTATCACTAATATAAAACACTAGCTGCTCCACTGAGAGGAGTCTGAACGGGAGTCTTCATGGGCTCTTTGGGAAATATTTTTTGTGTTCATTTCTTCGTGTTTTCATTCCTCGTCAAGGAAACTGAAAAGGGAGACGTACGTGCGACCAAACAGGCAGGATCCTCTTTGTGTTTGACAGCGGTCGGTTTAAATGCGAGATAACACTATTTTCTTACCGTGCTTCTTTTCGTACCTCCGAGTTTCCTAATAAATTGTGGTTTAGTCGTGTTATTTTTTCATAAATCCTTTTGACCAAAACGCGGCGGCTCAGTCGCCTCACGTGGATTTTCAACTTTGATTTTTTTATGAAGTTAAAGCCGTTTATTTGCACACCGTTTATATGATAGTTCAGTTTTGTGTTTTTCAGGTGTGCATTTGTCAAGTAATTTTTATTATGTTACAAGCAGGTTACAGTGACGATGGACACTTTTAAAAAGCTAAAGGTTTTGCAATATCGTGACCTTTTAAATAGGACTACAAACGATGTTTCACTCTCTTTGGCTTAATACGAAAACATGTCCACACACATTAACTTGCACACACACACACACACACTGTGGCATTTGTGAAATGATGGAGGTTTTGTTCTTGATGTCTGGTTGGTTGTTTTTGTTGTGACATCATTCCGTTATTTCCTGCAGGAGGAAACATCAACAGCGCTCCGGTCGGTATTTCAAACGTCATGCAAAAGAAAAAGATTAAAATATCATTCATCCTCTTCCAGTTAACAAACTATAATTTTATGCAATGCGACTGTAAATGCTTCCTCATGGAGGAGAATTTAAAAAAAAAGCAAATAATAATGAACCAAATGTGGCATTTGCAAGCAGCTTGTGGGTTTGGCGATGCCTGCGATCCTCCGTCTGTAAACGGAGAAAAAGAAATAACCCGACGCTCGTTTTAACTGTTCATGTTAAGAGTTTTTACCGTCCTCCAGCGAGGCTTAATGCTGCATCGAGAAGCCGAGATACTGACAGCGAACCTGTGAAAAGGGTTTGGGGGGGTGGGGGGTAATGAGAATACTAAATTGTATACTTAAATAAATGTTAATATTTACAGAGAAATTTGTGTCTTGTTCTTTGTGAAAGTGGTTCATCTTCTGGTGCTTCAGTATGGAGGACGGAACCTGCAATAATAATAAAAAATACATCAATAAATAAATAAATGTCATTAAATGTAGCAAAAATGTTAAAAATATATAGCCAGTAATTGATAAATGTGCCTAAATTTATATTTCTCTTTTAATTTACTTCTTTATTTATCTTTGTTTTGATTCCCTTATGTAGTTAGGCTTCTGTTTAATTTTCCCTTTTATTTATTTATGTATTTATTTTTATAGATTTTTTTAAATTAAGTTTTTGCATTATTTTATTTATTTATTTTTCATTTATTTTTGCGGGTTTTCCAGCGGCATCGGCCTGAAAGTTCCCACTCTGAATGACCAGCATTAATTACAGTTCAGTACAGCAGGGAATGAAGACTGGAGTGCAGCTATCTGGCTAGCATATAGTCAATCTGTGTACTCTGACCCGTACGCTCTGGCCCCATGACACACGTTGAATCACAGAGCTCTTATTTGCATAATGAGGCAGAAACGCATAAAGGAATGTGTAAAGAAAAAGAATACAGAAATAAATAAGACATGAAATGCAAAGGGAAAATCGTGCAGAAATAAATAAATGCACACATTTAAAAATAAATACAAAATAAATGAATTAAAAAACAAATTCAGTTAAAAAAATAATAAAAATAAATAAAGGAAAATTAAAAAGTAAATAAATAAGGGAATTAATTCAAAGATAAATAAAGAAGCAAATTAAAACATATATCAATTTGTCACATTTTATCAGTTAATTAATGGCTACATTTATTTTTAATATTTTGCTACATTTAATGACTTGTTTATTTATTGAGTCATGTATTTATTGGTTTATATATATATTTTGGCAGGTTCCGTCCTCCATACTTCAGAGGGGTAGTTTTAGTGAGCTACTTGTAGTGAAGCTACACTACCGTTCAACAGTTAGTAATCTGCTGCCACAGAGCTTGATTGTGTCCAGTCAGATGTGTGAGACGACTCCTCTATATATGTCTGAATGGTCTTTAATGCTTTTAGCTTGTAGAAAGTCCTCTTTACTAATAGATGTTGTTTAGTTAGTACATGGAGAATACATTTTTTTTAATTTCTTGCTTTGGTGCCCTCTAGTGGTCAGATTGAGAATAACACTTTAACTTTATTTTTGTCTGACGTGTTTTGAGTATTTTTCATCCAGGTTTGGCAATACCTCCATACACCAAACTACGATGCACGTGTGTTTCCTACTGGGATGAACTCACACCAGCGACAGGTCTGATAGTTCTTTCTCTTCCCAGCTGATAGAAAGACCAGGAGTCGCTGGATAAAACACATCAGCTAAGATAACGTTATATTTGTGCGGGGAACTAATAGCTAAGTTAGCTAGCTAGTGTTGGTGATGTATATTGTCCGAGACGAGAGATGTAGTTCACTGAGCAGTTTCACACAAAACTAAATGATACTACGACAAACTGAGACTTTCTTGACTTGCAAAATTATCTTTTAAATTGACAAACATCATATGTGTGATTCATGGCGCAATTCAAGCCAGCAGGGGGCGACTCCTCTGGTTGCTAAAAGAAGTCTGATTGTATAGAAGTCTATGAGAAAATGACCCTACTTCTCACCTGATTTATTACCTCAGTAAACATTATAAACATGAGTTTATGATCTCAATCACTAGTTTCAAGTCTTCTTCAACACAGCATGATGTTCATTTAGTAAATTATGGTCCCATTTAGAGTCAAATAGACCATAAAGCAGGGGATGCTTTAGGGCGTGGCTACCATGTGATTGACAGGTCGCTACCACAGCGTTGTCCGGTCTGGGAGTTGTTTGTGCTTTGCTCTTAGAACTTTATCTTTGTTTTGATTCCTTTATTTAGTTACGCTTCTGTTTAATTTTCCCTTTTATTTATTTATGTATTTATTTTTATAAATTTTAAAAATATTTTTTTTGCATTTTTTATTTATTTATTTTTCATTTATTTTTGCGGGTTTCCCGGCGGCATCGGCCTGGAAGTTCCCACTCTGAATGAGCTAAACCTGGAGAGAAACGCCTGTATACGAGTCAGCGGTGGGGGGGTAGCACAGTGTGTTTTCAGTTCATCAAAGTTAATTATAACCTTTTTGGTCTCTTAAAAATGTTCATAAATAAAATGCGTGTCACTTCTGGTTTCAAAAAACCAAGATGGCCACAGACAAAAACCAAGATGGCGACGGCCAAAATGCCAAACTTGAGGCTTCAAAACGGCAGTCCACAAACCAACTGAGTTATTTATTTTAGCAGAAATTTTGACATACTAGTCAGTCTGTGACTGGTTGCAGTTTTCATGTCTGCATATAGCCGCGAGGGTCCTCACGACATAAGCTGCCCATGTCCGTGACCTCTTTGGAGACGTCCATTTGCAGCCAAGTATGACCACACAGGCCTTATGTTAAATGTTTTATTCAGCGTTCGGTTGTACTTAGCTCCACCCTCTTGTGTCACTTCTGGTTGCAAAAGAACCAAGATGGCGACGGCCAAAATACCGAACTCAAGGCTTCAAAACGGCAGCCCACAAACCAATAGGTGACGTCACTGTGATTATATACAGTCTGTGGACCACTCATATTTCTGTTATTAAAATAAGACCAAAAACTTTTCCCCATCTCTGCCGTCACCAGCAGGATCGGTGAATGTAAAAAGTGTTCTAATGAGTGATACAGTGAGTCTCAGACGGACATGCTGCAGTGTCTCTCAGCACTTCACAAGAGGAGGATTTTATTTTCCTCCAATTAAACTTGAGTCTAACATTTAAGTGACATTTCATTAAAGATGTGAAGTGTAGTAATGAGGAGGTCACACAGTCCCACTGGCCTCGCTGAGGGGAGTCCATATTTACTTTGAACAGCTGTTTAATGAACTTCTGTGTGTGTACGTGCGTGTGTGTGTGTGTGTGTGTGTGTGTGTGTGTGTGTGTGTTGATGGAGTGTAAGCTGCAGCTGCTGCAGTCGGCTCATGTATCAGCTCTCTGTGTGAGTGTGTAGTGGAGTTTAATCCCTCTGTGAGCGGTTTTTATACAGAACACATAGAGTTGATCCTCCTCTCAGGTCACCAGCATGAGAAGCTCTTGTATGAACTCTAATGATGTCTTTAAGAGGTGTCGTTTTGTTACAACAAGAGTCTGTTTGAACAACCCACTGATGTGGGATTTACATAAGTAAGAAACCGTCTGAATGAGGCGTCCTGAGTGGGTATGACACTTGCATGCATGTCGTAAGCTTCTTTCTTGCTTCCTCTGCTGTCACTGTCAGTTAAAGGAAAAATGCCCAAAAATATATATATTTGAAGCTCACAGAATCAGAGACACAAGTAAAAAAAATATGGCCTCAAGTTTGAAAGCAGCACACATCACTTTAGATGAAGGAAGCTGCAGAGAAAACAAGCCTCTTTCCTGCAGGTCTTCCTCATTTAAATAAAACATTTCACAGGATTTTTTTTACATAAAGGAGTAACTGTTTTAGTCATGAATCTATGAAATAGAGCAGACCAGATCAATTTTTTTAACAAGTATAACTAAGACCATTAAATCCAAAAATGAATCCCAAGAAAGCAGCCTTTAAGACAAAAGATAAAATAAAACTAGTAGTAAATTTACTAAATATATGAGCTTCAGTTTTGATATAAAAAATCTGTGGAAAGCCACGAACAAATTAACGTAATTACCAGTCATTGTGAATCCAACGTTGCAAGTTGTGGGATGCTTCAACAAAAAACCAAAATCCAGCCAGTAGTTTTGAAGAAACCGGGCGGAAAACAAAAAAAAGCAAAACCACCACACTGCTTTTGGTAACGTACAAATGTCCCAGGAGGACCTGAAAGCCACATTAGCCTTTGTAGCTGAACTAATTTAAATATTTAAAAGTACATTAATCTGAAAAACATCTTAAAGAACGTTATTCTGATGCCGAGGTGGAAGAAATCTGAAGAATAGACAGTTGTGCAAACAAGAAAGAGCTGCTAGAAAACCTGTCTTTGACAGTTTTTACGAACATGTAGACCGAGTCAGAACATAAACTTTATTACTCTACACATCAGTATTTCACACAGTAACAAAATACAACAATAATGTCTGAAACATACAGAAATGCAGTCTGCCGCTACGCCGTGTGACGAGTTAAATAAGATGCTGTTTAAAAAGTGACATTTTAGTGTGAAATAAAAATGAAACGTTTCAATACAAAGTGAGAAGAGTTCAGGTGTGATGAGCAGGCGAGTTCATTCCACCTGAAACGACAAACATCACACACGCGTGTTAACTTCAGCACACATAAATAACGTCATTCAGACGTCATGTTTCAAAACACAGTTAGGCTGTATTCACACCGGATCAGGCGTTGCTGTGATTCGCCGTAGGGTTCTGTGGCGGCGTGGGAGATTCCCTTTAATGGCCTATTTACTTCAACGATTAACGTCTTTTGTTCCCTCATGGCTGCTTAATCAATCTTTCAGAGGTTAAAGCTAGAGTGAAGATACTGGTATCATATGAAACTAGAAAACCTAAAGAATCCAATGGTACCAACCAGGTCATACTAGCTAAATAACACTCCAAAGTTATGCTATATGTTGGCGAGGAAAAACTGTCATGGCCATTTTCAAAGGGGTCCCTTGACCTCTGACCTCAAGATATGTGAATGAAAATGGGTTCTATGGGTACCCACGAGTCTCCCCTTTACAGACATGCCCACTTTATGATAATCACATGCAGTTTGGGGCAAGTCATAGTCAAGTCAGACACTGAACGCTGTTGTTGCCTGTTGGTCTGCAGTTTGCCATGTTATGATTATAGCATATTTTTTATGCTAAATGTGCCTGTGAGGGTTTCTGGACAATGTTTGTCATTGTTTTGTGTTGTTAATTGATTTCCAATGATAAATATATACATACATTTGCATAAAGCAGCATATTTGCCCACACCCATGTTGATAAGAGTATTAAATACTTGCCAAATTTCCCTTTAAGATAAATTTTGAACAGATAAAAAAGTGTTCGATTGATTTGCGATTAACTATGGACAATCATGCGATTAATCGTGATTAAATATTTTAATCGATTGACAGCCCTATAATATTATTATACTTGATTAAGGTCCATTTTTGAACAGATAAAAAAATGCGTGATTAATTTGCGATTAATCGTGATTAAATATTTTCATCTATTGACAGCCCTAGTTAAAAGCTCTCTAAACCTAGTGCGAATCTGAACAACACTGTGCTCTCTTCCCAGCAGCCATCAGTCTTATCAAACAGCAGTGAAGAAGTCAAACTATTTATAACCTGACGGAGAGTCGAGGAATGACAGAGGCTGTCGTCTGGTGACAGCAGACGTTCACACTGAGGGGGTCTAATGGCTTTGGGAGGTTAAATCATGTCTGTGATGCTTTCACTCAAGCAAAAACAAAATTCCTTCAAACACAGAAGAGTCAGTGACAGACCCACAGGAAGTCTTACCCTTTTTAAGGACCCGATGCTGCTCTCACGAATCGCCGCCATCAGGTCGTCGCGGCTCGACCTCTCCGGAGGCGGCAGGCGTGACGGTTCGTCTCGTCTCTTCTGTAGTGACGGCTTCAAGTCGTTCTTCAGGTCTTTGAGAATATCTGCGCTCTCCTTTTCGTTGGCGCCGTTCTTGAGCTTCTTTGACTTGGGTTTCCGTTGGTTTGACTGAGTCTTCGTGCTGTTCGAGCCTTCGTGCTGTTTGACCATTTCAGAGATCTTCCTTGTTGGCGGATCTAAAGATGGAGGAGGAGGAGGAGGAGGAGGATTTCTGTTCTGATTTTCAACAGTCTTAGAAGATTGTGACGGCTTCTTTGGTGGTCTGTTTTCTGCAGATGAACCAGGACCTTGTCCTGACACCTCTGGAGGACTCAGTTCCTTCTTCTCTTGGAGCCTCTTCTGTCGCTGTTGGTCCTGGTTGCGCGTCAGGATGCTAGTCGCCGTCATCCTCGGGCCCGGGAGGTCAAACTGGTAACCGAGCTTGAGCAGAGTGGTGTTTTCCCTCAGCAGCTGGACCATCTCCATCTCCACCTTCCCTCCACAAATGTGCCTCTGGTTGTGGAAGCGAAGCTCCACCAGCGTCTCGTTGTGTTGCAGCGCCGCCACCAGAGCCAGGATGCCCTGACCAGACACAAAGTTGGACTCGATGTTCAGGTTTCTGATGAAGCGGTTCTCACGAAGCATCTTGGAGACGGCAAAGGCGACCCGGTCGTCGGCGTGGGTGTTGGCGAGGCTGAAAACGTGGACGTGAGTGTTTGTGCACAAGGCCTCGGCGAAACGAAGCAAGGTGTCCTGGGAAATGTCTTCGATGTTGTTGAGGTTGACTTCGCTCACAGTGGGGTCGTCACACAGGATCTGCTCCAGAGTTTCATCGAGGACGATCGGGTTTCCGCTCGCTCTGTCGGAGGTTGCGTCCAGGTTTTGGTCTGTTGTTTCAGTCCTCATCGATTCACTGCTCGAGCCTTTTGACAGGCCGTTCTTCTGAGGACATTTACTCCTCATCGGAGCCTCCTTTTTACACTCATCTTTCTTCTCCGCCTCGTCTTCCTTTGCAGCATTTTTGCTTAAGACACTCTGCACCTTCTTCCCCTTTTGTGAAATCTTCTTCCTGTCGCTGTCCAGAGTCTTGCTGGCGTCGCTGGTGGTCATTCGTTCGCCTCTGCTCTTATCTGGGCGTCCCTCCTGCACACGATAACAGGACAGAAAATTAGGTCCCTGACATTCTCCAGCCTCTGACTTTTAATTAAGAACCCTCT
This sequence comes from Adelosebastes latens, assembly GCA_916700685.1. Lineage (NCBI taxonomy): Eukaryota > Metazoa > Chordata > Actinopteri > Perciformes > Sebastidae > Adelosebastes > Adelosebastes latens. The sequence continues at coordinate 12,729 of CAKAKR010014676.1, read as the reverse complement.
CCAGCGCTGGCAGACAGTCATTAAAGCTGGCATTTCTTTGACTACTAGTCTGTATTTTTAGACTGTTTTCCACCAACGCGTTTCAGTAAACTGGATACATGTGACACTTCCTACATGGAAAAGCAAAAGGCTTCATATCAAAACCACATTAGATTTTTGGCCAAATATGCACAAGTATGACTTTTGTGTAGGCCAATGATTTAGTATTCCAATTTCAAATTAAAAAAAAAAATTGAGGCAACAGAGGCTGATAAAATAAAATAAAGTGAAACAAAATAAAATAAAGTCAAATAAAATATAATACAATAAATCCAAATAGAATAGAATAAAGTAAAAAAAAAAAGTTACACAATAAAATAAACTCCACACCTCCATTTTTATTTTTTTTCTGTTAAATGTTTGTTTATATTTATCTAAACATCCAGAAAATATGGAAGTCTAATAAAATAATAAAACAAATTAAAAATATAACATTGAAGTAAAGCCAAATAGGATGAAATAAAATAAAGTAAAAACATATATATAATAAAGTCAAATAAAATATGATATAATAAATTAGAATAAAATAAAGTTACACAATAATTTAAACTCCACACCTCCATTTTTTTCTGTTAAATGTTTGGTTATATTATCGAAACATCCAGATAATATGGAAGTCAAATAAAATAATAAAATAATGTAAAAATAAAACAGAATAAAATAAAGTAAAACAAAATAAGATAAAGTAAAATAAAATATAATAAAATAAATTCAAATAGAATAGAATAAAATAAAGTTACACAATAAAATAAACGCCACGCCTCCAGATAAGTATGTAGTGAACCCTGATGACATAACTATGACATCATCGGGGTTATTTCCGCCCGCAGAGCCACAGAAGACACTAAACAACTGTTTTCACCGGCTGATTAGGACTAAACATGACGAGTAAACTGATCTTCATGTGAAAAATAGTTGGACTGCTCCTTTAATCCCAAACTGAAACTGAATCTGTTCTCTGATGTTGATCTAGACGAGTCTTATTTTGTCAGAGTGAGACAGTTTAGTCTTGTCACTCAAATCGGTTCATTACTTAAAATAGTGCTCATGTTGTCTGAGTGTATTAATATTCTAATATCATCTGGGAATCCAGGGAATTAAAAATAACTAAAGATCTTACTATTGCTAAGCATGAAAACAACAAACGCATTGAAATATGTTCTCTGTTCAATTTATCCAGCAGTGGGATGTAAATAAATACTTTTACTTACTCGAGTACCGTATTTAGGTATTTAGTTACTAGCTACTTTGCAGATTCAGATTATAAATACAAAATATAATCAACCAATAAATTATGATGTATTATTAGGAATTAAGAAAGCCAGCAGTATACTGTATACTGTATAATTTATGTAAGTATATAAATAAATGTAATGTAATATAAAGTAGTTTAAATTAACACCACCTTTATCATCTTCAATATTAAAGTGATGAACACATTAATGCATCACTAATTATAATCCAGTAATATAATATAGATTATTCTGAATTGAGTACGGTTACCTTTGGTACTTTATTTTAATGCTAATACTATTGTGCTTTAACTGAAGGAAAGTTTTGAATGCAGGACTTTTACTAGTCATAGAGTATTTTTTACACATTTGTACACAAGTTTTCAGATTTATTTTCTTCCCTCTAGGGTTCATTAATGTTTAAATTAGGGCTGTCAAAGTTGACACGATAATAACGCGTTAACGCAACTAACTTCTTTAACGCATTAACACAACATGCGATATTTAGGTTGTAGTGGGCTCAGTTTTAAAGATACTGGTATCATATGAAACTGTAAAACCTAAGGAATCCATTGATATCGACCGTGTCATTCTAGCCTGTCATGAAGGAGTCTAAATAACGCTCCAAACTTACGTTAAATTTTGGCGAGTAAAAACTTGCATGGCCATTTTCAAAGGTGTCCCTTGACCTCTGACCTCAAGATATGTGAATGAAAATAGGTTCTATGGGTACCCACGTGTCTCCCCTATACAGACACGCCCACTTTATGATAATCACATGCAGTTTGGGGCAAGTCATAGTCAAATCAGCACACTGACACACTGTTGTTTTGTTTTGTTAATTGATTTCCAATAATAAATATATACATACATTTGCATAAAGCAGCATATTGGTCCACTCCCATATTGATAAGAGTATTAAATACTTGACAAATCTCCCTTTAAGCTACATTTTGAACAGATTAAAAATGCATGATTAATTTGCGTAGAAGAGTATTAAATACTTGGCTAATCTCCATTTTAAGGTAGTTTTCAAACAGATGAAAAAATGTGTGATTAATTTGCAATTAATTGTGATTAACTATGGACCATCATGCGATTAATCGTGATTAAATATTTTTGATTGATTGACAGCTCTAATTTCTACACATTTCTATAAGTTATCAGATGGATTTCCTTCCTTCTTTGCAGCCGTGAGCTTCAGTTCATTTTGTTTAAATCAACCTGCAGAGAATCCATCTCATTCAACATATAGTCAGCTGTTTTTTGTAAAAGTGCGAATCATCCTGTGCTGATGCAGGTGCAAGCAGGAACCAGCTTTTGAACTCCCTTTGCTGCTGTAACAAACACATACTTCTGTTTATTTTTGGAAAAATCAAACCCAGAAGATAATAAACAAACATGGATGTTGTAAAAAAGATCATGGGAAAAGTGTGCTATTCTGGTAGTTAAAACAGTTATGTTCCTCCGGTTGATTGATGTCCCTTCTCACCTGTCCGGCGTTGGACTCCGTCCTCTCGTCCTCCAGCAGCTTCTTGTTTTCGTCCTCCCAGTATTTCAGCAGAGCGTCCCTGTCGAAGCTCCCCGTCGGTGTTTTGGCGGTCTGGTCTTTCTGCCTCATGCCGATGGGGACGTTGTCTTCGAGGTCAACCAGCTCCCTCTCCAGCTCCTGGAGCTCCTCAGAGGACAGCGTGGCCAGCAGCTCGTCTTCGTCCACCTCCTCGTACTTCTTCAGCTCCTTGCGGTACCCAAAGGTACTCATGGTTCTGCGCTCGTTTAAGGACTCTCCGAACTTTTAAATCCCTAACACTTGCACTTTTATCTCCTTGTATACTTGATTAAATCTTCCCCGAGTTGTTTTCCTGCTTGAACGTTCTAATTGACCTGTCCTCCATGAGGTTCCTTCAGATCTGGTGGCGAATCAGAGAGTCCTCGTTCATCTACTGGTCCCAGCTGCCAGAGGGGCCTGCCCGGGAGAAAGGGGAGGGCCGCCACGCTGATGGTCCTGTCTTTTTTTAGGGTGTTGGGTGGGGGGGGTCAATGAGATAGGCTTACTGCAGGAATGTGAGTCCTCCAAGTGGCCTGTGCCGAGAGCTCATCAGCGGCCCGTGCCCCGAAAGAAACGAAGGGAACAAAACGCCGTGGGGAGACATCAGAGATGAAGCTCTGCGGCATTACGTAACGTGTCAGGACACAGAAACACGCCGTGGTTGTGGTGTTGTCAGGGAAACACTTGTTCCCCCCGAGGATGGGGGGATTATATACAGTACAGCTCCGGCTGGCACTGAGGAGGACCGATGGTGGACTCTGATGCTGTTTACACCATAACACAACAACGTCAAGTCAGGACAGATCGAGTTGTCAGACTCTTTCAAAGTGATAATCCTCAACCTTCCTAAAGACTCTGCGGTGCAGGGTCAGGCACTCAAACTCCTGAAAGTTTCATTTTCACAGTAAAGAAAAGAAATCAGCTGTGTCGGTTTGATTGTGGCTGAATGTTGGCACACTCGGATGTGTTCTGGCGCTAGAGGATCGATTGCGACTCACCTCTGGCCTTTTTATGGCTGCCAGCGTTGGTTAGATATTGGGAACGCTAACAGGGACGGTTTGGGGTTTGTACAACCTGCACCTTTTCTTTTTTTCGATAGTTTTGTCTGTAGTTTGTCTTCAAACTGTTTGATCGTCTGACTGCTTGTGCTTCTTGAGCCATCTGAATACTTTTTAGTGACATCACTATGTTACCAGATCTCCAACCCGTTCTCACTCCCAATTCCTCAGATACTGACGCTTGGTCAGTGGCCCTCTGCATCTGATACCGACGCATCGAGGCACACTTTAGCATCTGTATGAGACGCACCGGGCTTTCAACTAACTCCAATGTAAACCCACCCGCGGCATTATTAGACGGTCAGAGCAACTGACGTAGTATAAAGAGTGATAAAGTCCGAATAGAGTGGAGGGGAGGGGGAGATTGGACACACTTTCACCCAGGAGGCTTTTGTTCGTGTCCTGTGTGAAACCAAAAGCCAACGTTGACTTATTTTACCATAGTTTTGTTTCGTAACTTCCGTACTTAACTAACGCCAGTTACATAACAAACGTACTTATTTTAACCCAAACCACGATCCTTTCCTAAATCTAACTAAGTACTTTTGTTGCATAAGTAGTAGAGGGGTACCTGGAGCGTCATAGGCGACATCCACATTAATATGTTTTCGTTTTAAAACGCATAACTTTTGCTACGTTTATGCCTAGCGTCCACACTACTCCGGCGTTTTTGAGCCCCTAAAACAAAAACATTTGGAAACACTGCTGGCCCCGTTTTAGTCTGGATGGACAGAAACGATGACACAGAAACCCACGTTTGCTTCTTGATTGGGTTTTATCAGTCCTTCCCTGATTCGTCATACCTCTATCACGAAAACCTTTTCCAGAAGAAAGCAAACGACATCTGTTGTGTTTACTGCCGCGTTGAACACGTTATACTCGTGTGTTACTTTCAGTAACAGCTCCATCACGTCATCAGTCCAAGCAAAGAAATCTCTGCCCTTATTTTTCGCTATCGCTTTTCTTCCTTCGTAGTATTTTCTGCAACTGAACAACCAACCACGCTGCTTCCTGTTTACACCGGCACGCACATGCCTAGTGTACGTGAATGGTCATGTGATAAGCATTTCAGGCGTTGGAGATTCATTCTGAAACGGCCCTAAAACGCTCGTCTGGACTGCCATTTCAAAACAAAAACGTATTAGTGTGGATGTAGCTGTAGTTTGAAGCGTAGGGCCACTGACCAAGCATTGGTATTCCACGAGTTGGGAGTGAGAATGTGTTGAGATCTCAGATATTAACTTGGTGAGAACAATGGTTTATTACTAATGAGAAATAGAAATAACACCAAGGTTGTTTGTAACTGGACCTTTCCTTAAATAGCCAGCTTTCTTTAGCAGCACTGTGTCCAGATTTGGGCCAGAGGTCTGTCGGTCAACAATGTGAGTTGAATTCAGGCCGCTGTCGGGCAAAGCTATTTTGGCAACATCGGGTAAAATTTTAAATATTGAAAAATCTGCAGTTTATTTTGCAATTGCTGTGTTCAGCAAAAATAATCCTAGTATGAATACAGGAGCTGGACACAATGAAAACAACAATATAATACAGTCTAAAACACAAGCTCAACATTATACTCCTCACAGAGCTGGTGTTTATTTACTGCAGGGCTGTTTTGTTGAATCCACCATGTGACATAGGTGTTGTCATTATTGTGTCCACCCCTATACTTTGTCACATGAGTAACATTAGTATGGATGTGTAGGACTGACCTTCAGTCTCAAAGGTTTTCTTTTGGCAGGATGGTGGTTTGTTGTTTGGTTGCCAAGACAACCCTCAGAGCTTATCAACATGCACCCATCACTGATGCATGTTTGACAAGCTGCTTGGAAGTCGTCTCACGTTACATGTCTGAAGTGAAAAGACTCTGAGTGACATAACACCACTCTGATCATAAATCTGCAGTAAATTTGACCTTTGACCCGGATTATTGCTGATTAGCATCAGTCATCCAGTTGTGCAGCCCTGAGGGAGAATGGAAACACGTTCAGTTACTAAACAAAGGACAAAACTGCTGTTTTCTGCATGTTTAACCCCAATAAATTCAAAATATTCTTTCCGGCTGACTATTTTCCAAATCATCCACCAGTCTTTAGATTCATATCTTTCCTTCAAGGCAGATGATGGGTTAATCACGCATTTTTTATCTGTTCAAAATGCATCTTAAAGGGAGATTTGTCAAGTAGTTAATACTCTTATCAACATGGGAGTGGGCAAATATGCTGCTTTATGCAAATATATGTATATATTTATTATTGGAAATCAATTAACAACACAAAACAATGACAAATATTGTCCAGAAACCCTCTCAGGTACTGCATTTAGCATGAAAATTTGCTTAAATCATAACATGACAAACTGCAGCTCAACAGGCAACAACAGCTGTCAGTGTGTCAGTGTGCTGACTTGACTATGACTTGCCCCAAACTGCATGTGATTATCATAAAGTGGGCATGTCTGTAAAGGGGAGACTCGTGGGTACCCATAGAACCCATTTTCATTCTCATATCTGAGCCATCGTCACAAGTTGTGTTAATGCGTGAAAGAAATAAGTAGCGTTAAAAACAAATTTGCGTCAATGCGTTATTATCGCGTTAACTTTGACAGCCCTAATTAATTTATTATACTTCTCCATGATTCTTTGGCATGAGTCCCAAACTTATTTATTTATTTTCCTCTGAAACACTTTACTGCTTCATAATTGGCAGCTCCACAACTACTTTACAAGGTAATAATAATGCAGATTTTGTGTTTCAAGCTCGTTCTGCTGCCCCTAAGTGGCCAAAAACTCCAATTAATGCTTTACCTTTTTAATCCAAACAGACAGAAACGCAGCCAGCTGTTGACATAGCAGAGGTTTGGCTGCTGGATGTGGTGTTATGTCACCTGAAAATCCTGTGGTATGTTACATGCTCCCTGTTTTATTGTCTCACTTTAATCTGTACGTGCTTTGCTTTGTTTTAGCACATTAACACACACTGCTGGATTTAAAGCTGCCTCAGATCTGACCCGACTGCCAGCTGGTGTCAACAGTTTGGAGGTCGTTCAAATCAATGCGACCTCTGTCTGTTATCAGGTTCTCGTGTGATCTGCCAGAATGTGGAGCCACGTTGTTGTTGTTGTTGTTTCTGCAGGTCAGGAGGTTAAATTTAGAGTTGATCTGCTTTCGGTGTCTGTCAGCCAGAGGAAGCAGCTCACACCTCCTCGATGTGTTCGCTGTCAGAGTGTGTTGATGTTCAGCACGATGGGAAACCGCCAAGCTGAAAGTTTGTTCAGCTGCAGTTCCGCTAATGGCCACTAGATGGGGGGGGGAACCCAACTCCTCTCTGAAAAGTCAATACAGACAGTCTACCACTTTGGTCCAGACTATAGACTGTATGTAAAGATGGACGACGTGTCTCCACTTCCTCCCGCTGTACAGAAGTGAAGCCAAAATATCCTGGATACGGGAACTGCCATCTTGAGATTTCAACGTCATTTGGAGTCAGAGTCTGCGCAGTTTACTGGAAAAACAAACAAACATCTGACTCCTTTTAGTACAACTGGACGCTGAACAACGCCGTGGTAGCGACGCCTTGGTAGCGACGCCTTGGTAGCGACGCCGTGGTAGCAACTACTACTACGGTACTGAAATTTCTCAAATAGTAGACAGGACATTTGTTTACCTCCAGACCTTTATTTATAACAGGCTTATATAAGAGACAGGCCTTTATATCCAATTTCACGTCTAATAAGTATACTTGATCTCAGTTTAGTAAGAAGCCTCTGATCTACTTCTGTTTTAATTTCAGTGTTTGGACTCGAGACTTCAAAACCGTAGTCAACAAACCAATGGGTGGCATCACGGTGACTATGTCCACTTCTTATATACAGTCTATGCCTATTTTTTTTTTAAATATATATATTATATATACATACAGGTATTTACTGTACATGAAATTTGCAATAAAGCACTAAAAAATGACACAGCAGAAGCAATGGTAGAAGCTAGTATTTGATCCCCTAACTTACCTGCTTTTGGTTATATAATGGTCTGAACATCAGCTGATCTGATATATTTTCCACAAACAGAGTCACAACTAAGAGGCTCCGTCCTCAAACACTTGAGTCCCAGAAATCTGAGTCACCTCGGTGATGAAGTGACTGATCAGTAGCTAACTGCAGGTTTTTTTATGGTTATTCTGTAATCTTAGTTAATGCCCTTTTGAAACAACGTGAAAGTAAAAATAAAAATACAGTCATACAGTACATTAAGACTCGATAGATCAGATAGAAATTCTCGTCCCCTCAGTCCTCCCTGCAGAGGATTTTGGCGTACAGGTCGTTCTCTTTGAACAGCAGGTAGTCCTTTAGCCTGTTGGGTAGCTGGACGGACATCAGAGCGCTGCAGCTCAGGTGTTTCCTGATCACGACTCTACTCAGGTGAGACAGAGAGCGAGGGTTACCTGGAGGTGACAGAGGACAGCAATTTGGACCAAAGTGACGGGAATCATGTGGTACCAATAAAGCAGGAAGAGAAGGTATGTCTCCTGGTTCTGATGTGTAACAATAGCTCTTTAGTTGACTCACATGTGGTCCTGTGAATGTGAGGCCACTCTTTGTGTTTCTCCAGGATCTTTGTCAGCTTGCAGCAGAGGGAAACCTGACCGACGTATTCGAGGAGGATCGACACGACTCGGCCCACTAGGTTGACCAGCCAGGAGACGCTGACGAAATCACAAAACTGGACAACAAAACAGGTAGTTATTCTGTTTAGACACAACTGTAGAGACACTTTATTTGTCTATTAGAATTTACACTACTATTAAAGGTGCAGTGTGTAGGAGCATCTAGCGGTGAGGCTGCAGATTGCAACTAACTGAAACTTCTCCTGTGTGGCAAGCGTGTTGGAGTGAGTTGGAGTGTTCCTTTAAGTTGATCAAATTAATTACAGTCTTTGTTTGCATCTTGAATACAATCATGGTCAATAATAAAGTAAAAGTCAATCATAACACATTGCGCTATACAGTTTCTAGGTTGCCCCCTCTTAGACTAAGATTTCTTTAGTCGATTAGTCTTTTTATGCTTTTTTCATGCTGAATGACTCATTTCTAAGAAACTTACGAGCACATCTCTGGTAAACACCAGATTTAAAGTGGTCCTTTTGTGTGATTCTTTGTGGAGAAACTCAGTTTTACAGATCTGTTGATTAAATCAACGAATCGCTTAGTCCTGTAAATCGTAGGACTGTTAGTGGACTAAGAGTTTCTTTGGTCGAGGACAGTCTTAAAAAGTTTCATACTGTGAAACATAATTTTACTTCCACGACAAACACAAGAACTCACAGCAACTTTTCCCTCCTGATCTTGTGAGTAAACTGAGTTGCTCAGGTCGTCCCAGTCGTCGTCATGGTCACAACGGAAACACTTCTCAGCGTCGTACCCGTTGTTGAGCAGCAGCCTCATCATCACCTCGTCCTTCAGGCAGTACTGCAGCGCCGTGGGAAACACCGTATCGTTCAGCACCGTGAAGTAACAGTTCACGTCCGCTTTGGCCGCCAGCAGCAGCTTCACGATCTCGTAGCGCCCCGACCTGACCGCCACCAGGAGGCAGCGCAGGGGGTCCAGGTCTGGCTTGGCTCTCGACTTCAACAAAATCTCGGTACACGTTGCGTCCCCGTTGGAGACGGCGAAGTACAGCGGGCTCCTCCTCATGTCTCCATAATTGTCAGAGATGTGAGCGGCTAGCCGCGTGTTGACGTCGAAGCCTTTCTGCAGCAGGAGCTCCAGGCAGTGGGTGTGGCCTCCGTCAGCGGCAGAGTGGACCGGGCTGTGACCGGACAGCCGCAGGGCCCTTCTGGTGGTGATCGGGATCAAAACCCTCAAAGCTCTGATGGAGAAAATGAGTAGATCATTCTACAAGAAATAAAGCATCAGAAACGACCCTACATGAAAGCCTGACGGTCTGAACGCGTAGCGTAACAAAGACGGTGAAATGTTAACATGCACTTGACCTGAGAGTGCGCAGTTTGACAGCAAACACAGCCTCATGATGACAGCCTTCCCTGCTTCTTCACAGCCATTGGATGAAAGACAGATCTTAGAAAAGTGTCTGTCTTGCAGTGGTTTGACTTTTGAAAACTAGAGCCAATGAAAATGTGGGACATCGTCTCAATATGTGGGACGTGGGACAAGGGATAAAAATGCTGTGCAGTCCCTCGTAAGGTGGGACACTTGGTCCCTCTATTTTGTTAGCATTCAGTTTGTATAACATTTGCTAGCTTATCTTTGTTCAGATGATTGTGTAGTGATTGTACATACATTTCTGATGATGAACGATTGACAGATGACAGATAAAGACAGCTAACGTAACTACGTACGATACCCTCCAAAAATGGCGGCGCCCCCCCAGAATGCTGCAGGATTCTCAGTCCCTATAACATCGACCCACTCACAGGTAGTGTCCTTTGTATGCGGCGTGGTGGATGGGCAGCTGAGAGCTCAGGTTGCGGATGTTGGGATTTGCTCCGTGCTGCAGCAGGATGTCGATACAGTCTGGATTCCCTGAACCTGTAGCGTCGTACAGGACGCTGTCGCCATTTGGCGCCTGAGCGTTTACATCAGCACCTATTAATGTAAAATTAGAAATCATTTTGGAGCAGGAGCACGAAGATGTTTTTTTATAACACTTAAAGGAAATCAGTGCGGTATTCACCGTGTTTGATGAGGAACTCCAGGACTTCAGAGTGGCTGTACTCCGCAGCGATGCCCAGAGGAGTCACTCCATACTGGTCCGTCTCTGAGACCCGACCGCCGTTCTGCAACAGGAGCTCCATGATGCGAACACAGCCGGCCCTGGAGGCTTCATGCATGGCTGTCCACTTCTTCAGACACACCTGCTCCACCTGAGCTCCTCCAGCTATTAGACTGGAAACCATCTGATAGGATCCGGCTCTGACCGCTGCAGGGACGAGGAGATGATGGTAAAGGTACTAAAGGTTTTCTCTCTACATGTCTGCTGTGAAGGACAGAATACACCACACTGTGTTCTGACCTAAAAGCAGAGGGGATTCGTTCTTGTCGTTGGTCGTGTGAGGAGAAGCTCCGTGGTCCAACAGCATCTTCACATTTTCCACCAAACCAGCTTTCACTGCTAAAGTCAGGAAGGTCTCGCCCTCCGAAGTCTTTTCCTCCAGAGTCAGCCTGAAAGACGCTGAAGCACACAACAGAAGATCTACATTATTTCACTGAATTCAGCTGTAAAAGGACTCGTGCTGACTGACAGTTGTTTAAAGCCTGATGAAGAAGCTGAACACTGCGGTAGAGCTGCAACGATTAATCGATCGAAACAATCATATTGTGAGAACTCTGTTGCAGATAGTTGGCTGCTGAGGTATTAATCTTCTGAACAGTGCTTCTTGTATAGGCTGATATACCCCACTTTTCCTTCCTTATCCCCTTCATTCCTTGCTCTAATATTACTACACTGAGTCACGTGCAGAGACCAACTGAAACATGATGGAGCTGAATCACTTTTTAAGATCCAGTTAAACTTCCATCACCATCAGCTGCTCTG
>CAKAKR010014656.1:0-17310 GCA_916700685.1 Adelosebastes latens | reverse complement strand
ATGTCGAAAAATTTAATGAAAAAAAGTCATAGTATAGTATATCGAAAAATTTCATGAAAAAGAATCGTAGTATAGTATGTCGAAAAATTTCATGAAAAAAAGTCAGATTATAGGATGTCGAAACATTTCATGAAAAAAGTCATAGTATAGTATGTCGAAAAATTTCATGAAAAAAAGTCATAGTAAAGTATGTCGAAAAAATTCATGAAAAAGTCATAGTATAGTATGTCGAAAAATTTCATGAAAAAAAGTCATAGTATAGTATGTCGAAAAATTTAATGGAAAAAAGTCACAGTATAGTATTTCGAAAGATTTAATGAAAAAAGAGCCATGGTGTATGTCGAAAAATTTCATGAAAAAAAGCCATAGTATAGCATGTCAAAACAATTTCATGAAAAAAATCAAAGTGAAGCATTTCGAAAAATTTCATGGAAAAAAGTCACAGTATAGCATGTCGAAAAATTTCAAGAAAAAGAGCCATGGTGTATGTCGAAAAGTTTCATGAAAAAAAGTCACAAAAAGTCATAGCATAGTATGTCGAAGAAAGTTATAAAAACGTTATAGTATAGTTTGCCAATATAAGTCATAAAAAAATGCTAGTATAGTATGTCGAAAAAAGCCATAAAAAATTCATAGTATAGTATGTCATAAAAAGCCATAAAAAGTCATAGAATAGTATGTCAAAAAAATTCAAAAATTCATAGTATATTATATCATAAAAAAGTCATAGTATAGTTGCCATAAAAATGTCATAAAAAGGCATAGTATAGTATGTCATAAAAAATGTCATAGTATAGTATTCCATGAATAATTTAATAATAAGTCATAGTATAGTATGTCATAAAAAGGCACAATATTGTTATAGAAAGTCATAGAAAAGTCACATTATAGTATATCATGAAAAAGTCGCAGTATAGAATATAATAAAAAAAAATCATAGTACAGTATGCCATCAAAAAGGTAATAAAAAGTATAGTATGTTGGTACTAGTATATATAGTACAGTATAGTATGTCATAAAAAGTCATTGTGTAGTATAACATAAAAAGGTCATAAAAATTGTGATAGCATAAAAAAATGTCAGAAAAATGTTATAATATAATACGTCATGTCCGAATTTAATAATATGCCATAAAAATCACATAACAGATTCATTAAAAAAGTGATAGTATAGTATGTCATAAAAATGCCATAAAAAATGTGAAAGTATAGTATGCACACAGCAACCAAAAGGAATAAGAAACTTTCTCATCAGTCATTAGGATATAAGGGAAATTAAACCCTTTGTCACCCTCTGGGTCATGCTAATCCCCTACCTTTATTCTTATAGCCATGGCTCTGCAACTACACACACAACACACACACACTCAGGAGGGAAACACACAAAATTTTCCATAATTATGCCAGAGGAAACAGCTAACAGCGGATACAGATCCTAAACGGTGTGGGTCCTCCCCAGAGTCCGGATTTTCAAGGGTTTTAATCAGTTAAATATGTGCGTGGATACGTGGCTAATCTGCTGGTTAATCTCACTAACACTTTTTATGGGATTGCTCGCTGTGGCAAGGATTACCGCACCACAGATCACAACCTGATTTCCATAATCCTCCTCTTCTGATAAAATTCTGTTTGTCACCCATCCCGTCCTTTTGTCAGTCTGTGCAACATCAACCATTTATTTCATTGATTTTTTGGGGGTGTAGTTACCCTAAAGGCATTATTCTTTATTCTTACTCAGTGTCTCACTCCCACAATCAAATGGAAAAAAAGAACAGAAGAACTGTGGATGAAATGGCAATCGGTACATAAATGTAAAAGTGCTTTTTATGACAGTAGTCAGTCTTTACCTCATCATAATGGACAATCAACGCCATATTTTAATTACTTTCTGTTATTTTCTGATTACTTTTCCATCAATAAAAATGTGCAGAAACGAAAAAGGTTTCAGGCTTTTATTAAATCACAAATTTAAGTTATTGAACAAATATAGTCTGAGCCTGATCTAACAGGAAATCCTATCTGTATGAAAAAGAAATTGGTAGCCTAGCCATTTTTGGATGATCTATATATATAAAAAAAAGTGTACTGTGAGGAGTCAAACAGGATCTTTCATTTACATAAAACATAATCAAACCATATCCTAACCATGTTGAAAATGACCTGAATATGTATATGTGAAAAACATCTGGGCAAGAGTTAATTGAAGCTAAAAATGGGTGCAACACCAATTTCACATTTAGCATTGTCATTGTCAAGTACAGCCTCACAGAGACATTAGCATGGCTGTAGACGCTTAATCTTGTTTATTTTTTTATTTTTATTTCTATAAGATGCGCAGAAGCGTTAATCTAATCTTGCTGAATGTCACACAGTTTTCCAAAATCTCAACAATTAGGAGTTGGAAGTGATGTTCGTGTGGGATCAGAGTTGAAACTTAAATGAAACTTGTGCTGTAGATGTGTTTCACATCAGTTTAGGCCTGAAATAGTGGCTTTCATTACACTAAAAATACAGTATTGAACACTGATTACAAGGGTGGTTATGAAGGTGACTATAATCACAACATGAACAAAACTTTCAGTTTGTCTCCTTGAAAAAAAATATTTTGTACGTATGTATGTCTGTGTGTACATGTGTGTCTGTGCGACATATTTGCCAGTGTGATTTTTTTCTTTTTTTTCTTTTTTCTTTTTTATCTCTTGCTGTCTCTCTCCACTAGTCTCCATTTTCTGCTCCAAGGGTCCAGAGAATCCCCTCATGTGGAGAGAAGCTATGATAAAGTAAGCAGAGGAGAAGTTGGGGGAGGGAGAGGAGGAGGAGGAGGAGGACGACGAGGACGAGAGAGGGAAAGAAGAAGAAAAAGAGGAAAGAGAAGGAGGGGAGGTAAGGACATTGGAGACAGAAGAAGACTGAGAATTAGGCTGGGAGTTGAATATGATCATGGGAGGAGAGACAGAAGAAAGGTCATAAGGAGGGAGAGAACAAGGGGAGATGTTCAGTGGTGATGGCGCTGGAAATGGGGCTTTAACTGTATTACACTCTGGCAGCTCCATCTCCATCACTTTGTGGGCGAGTGTGTAAGCTCCTGTGTTTACTTGAAGACCCAGTGTGCGTGTGTGTGTGTGTGTGTGTGTGTGTGTGTTAGTATCACACCCATGGGGCCTTTATTCTGTCAGTGCTCAGCCATAATCAGCCTCTATCTCTCTCCTGATCCATCTCCACCTCTATGTCTCCCCTGCTACTATCACCCACCTCGCTCTTTCCCTCCACCCCCACCCTCTCCTCTATTTTTCACTCTCCCACTTCACACACACATACTCAGATACTGTAGATTAGTGTGTGTGGTGCTGGTGTGTGTGTGTGTGTGTGTGAATTGATTCAGCCTCTGCCCTTTCTAAGCATTCTACAAGCTCCATTGACCTCTCACTCTCCACTGAGCAGCATCTGTTTCACACTCCACTACTGCTGTATGCCATATCACTCCATCTCTCTCTCTCTCTCTCTCTCTCTCTCTCTCTCTCTGGATTCACATGTCTCTCTGTCCTCGGCCATCCTCTCTCTTTTGTCTTTTAGTGCTTCCCTTATTCTCACACTCTGTTTTGCAAATCTGATTTCTTTCAAGCCTTTTACCCTCTGTTTTTTTCTCTCTCTCCAACCCCCACATGCTCTGTATTGATTAATACTCAGTTGGACTTGAGTGAAAAATCTTAAGAGTTTACAGTCTATCGATAAAAGGGGCTTAACTGTAGGTTTTGATGGCTTCCTGGTGGGATCCTGGATTTAAAAAGCCTAATTGGTCAATGGCTCATGGTCCTATGACTGACTAATCTATAGACTGTTGGCCAGATGGGAAAGATTGTGGTTTCCGTTAAAATGTTAATACAGTAAACATTACCACCTTTAGGTAACTTTTTCATTATTAAATTGTAGTATATATTCATGATATACGTACCGGTAACTGTGTAAAACACAATACTTTGCTAAAACCATGCTACTTCCCGAGCAGTCAAAGTAGAATATTCATTCATTCTGGATTATGGTGGCGGAAACATAAGCAAAGGAAGATGTCTTTCTCTCTCCAGCCATACAGTATATCATAAAATGATACTTGCATATAACAGTGTAGAACAGTTAAAGGACCAGTGTGTAACAATTAGGGGGATCTATTGGCAGAAATGGAATATAATATTAATAAGTATGTTTTCTTTAGTGTATAATCACCTGAAAATAAGAATTGTCTTTTTTTTTGTTACCTTAGAGTGGGCCGTTCATATCTACATAGGGAGTGGGTCCTCTTCACGGAGTCCGCCATGTTGCACCACCATGTTTCTACAGTAGCCCAGAACGGACAAACTTCGTTAACTTTTCGAGTCGATAACGTTATTGGCTCCTGTTGCCGCTGCTCTCTCTCTCTTGCTTTACCACTCACTCTACCACACTAGAGAGGGCCATTTACGTTTTCGCATTAGACACCGTAGCTCTCCAACACGCTTGGCACATGGGAGAGGCTTCAGTTGGTTGGAATCTCCTCACCTCACCGCTAGATACCGCCAGATCCTACACACTGGACCTTTAAAGCCTCCAATTTAGTAATTGGTTTACACAGTGTCATATTTATCCAAATGATACCACCATCGTTAACACCAGATGAATGTGAACATTATTAGTCCATATTGTGCTTTAATTATACACCCCAAGTATACAGTAGAGTGATATAGAGTGATGATGGAAGAAAGCTACTAGTTTACTATGGGCTATTGTGGGCTTATGGACTCAGTCACACTAGCATTTATAGTCAAGTCAAGTCAATGGATTCGCAGAGATCAGTGGATTTGCTTGCACAGCCAGAATTCTGTTGACTAGTTGCAAACCTTTGAGAGGCCAATATAGAGGAATCTTTCATATTACATGTAGCCTACAGTAGTTGTGGTGCACAACCTGGTCAACACCAGTAGAGCTTTCCTCTTTGGATCCATTTTGACGTGAACAAATCCAGCCACAACCAACATTAACTTCTGCATTGCCTTCAAGTGTAGTTGCCTCATAACCAAACTTTCAGCACTTCTTTCACACTAACGCATGAATACATTTTGCTATAAATAATTTTGTTTTTTTTCCTTAAACCTGGAAATGAGGTAGCGATTCAGCACTTACAGTTCCCCTCGTCTCAAAGTCAATGGCTTTTTTGAATGGGTCTTTTGTTAGATGCCTGAAATAAGGTCTGTGGTTAACAAAAACTGAAGAGATTTTAACTCTTTGTTCTACAATATAAAATACGTCAGTAAATATCCTGCTCATGAATTTTGAATCTTTTGTGTCTTAAAAAAGGCGGTTGCTAACAAGTGGCTAAATGAGACTACTAAACGTCATCACACCGTCACGTCCACCTTTACAGCCTTGTGGTGTATACTCGCGCTCATGCGATCATGGTGTAGTTCATTTAAAGCCGAACGTTAACTTTTTACTTCTGGCGATTGCATTCACACGTCAAAAATCATAAAAGTGGTGTTCATCCGTGGAGATTATTTTACGGAACAAAACGTTATCATTAGTATCATAAAAACATTTGTTTGCCACAGAGCTTTTTCTGCAATAATCCAAAACCCAATGGAAAAAGCCCATTGGCTTTTTACCAAGGGAACCCACAGTGATTCTAACTTCTGGGTTGGCCTACAAAAATACATCATCCCTGCACCAATCTATAGGCCTACCACTTTTGGTGTTACCTCTTCTTGGACGATCTTGAGGTATTTCCAATGAAGCCAGCTCACCCACATCATTGGCAAAAAAGTCATGCAATGGTAACCAGACTGGACATCGTTCACTCCTCAACTGCTAGCCAAAATTTTAATATCTACAAACTGCTATGAGGATTATATTAGACCAGAAACACTGGTAAATGAATGCAGATAGTGGAGGCCTCCGTGTTTGTTCGTTTGATAACATATACATTATGAAACACAAAAGAGAAAGGCCTCTGTTTTGTCATCACAGTGCTGTCAGGTAGCACTGACTCTGAATAAAGGCAGTTAGTGTGCATCTCTAATTTCCCCGGGAGAGACTGCAAGACGGGCTGTGACTCACAACTCGGAGAGGAGATAATTACTGTTTCCTCCTCACCTCTCTTCCTCTCTCCTCTCCACCCCCTCCATCACTCCATCCCTCCATCCTTCCCTCGACTCTCTCTTTTTTTTTCCGCTGCTCTTCCTCTTCAGCTGAGTGATTACCCCTCATTAAAAATCAGAATAAAACATTGTTAGCGCAGATCGTTAGGGCACTCTCTCCCGCCTCTCTCTCACCCACTACTCCGTCGTTAGCACTCAGCGCCGGCGCTAAACGAGCGGCCTTTGAGGAATGTTATTCTAATTCCAATTAGCTCTTCAGGCTTGGAGGGAAGCCAAGTCCCCGAGAAAAACACTAAAGCTACGGGCACGCGCGCACCAATGAGAAGCAAAGAAGGGCATACACACAGAAGAGCAAGCACACATGCTTGAAACAAAGCATACACACACAAACACATACACACACATGCATGCATAAATACACTGAAGTTACGTGCACGCTCATTTTCAAGAGACCAAACACACACTCAACTGACACACACTGAATACTCTGAGAATAGCAGCGGCTAATGGCTTTGGCAGCACTCTCACAGGGACCTGAAGAGCAATTAGGCTCCAAACTACACATTGTAAATCCCCTCTGATTACTGTGTGTGTGTCTGTGTGTGTGTGTGTGTGTGTTAAGCGCTGTTTATCTGCCACCAATTACCTCGCCCTGCCACAAGAGACACACACACTGGATAAATGGAATCTATAAACACACACACACACAAAGGCAGACTCAGGCACAAACACACACACACACACACACACACTCGTTCGGTGCATGCACTCAGGTAAATGTGCACAGTCATACAGCAAGCAGGACACACACACACACACACACACGCACGCACGCACGCACACACACGCATGCACACACACACACACAGACACACAGACACACACACACACACACACACACACACACACACACACACACACACACACTAATACACACTCACAGAGGAGCTGTCTTATCAGTTTATGTTGGTGTGACTGGAGGATTTAGTCACATGACCTGCAAGACAGGAGCAGCCAGGCGCCAAAACTAATTTCCACCTTCAAAGACTCCCTTATCTCCTCAGACGCTGTGTGTATATATATGTGTGTGTGTGTGTGTGTTTGCCTGCATATATGTGTGTGTGTGTGGTAGATGATCTGATGTCCTCTGACAGAAAGACTCGCAGCAAATCATGTATCACTGTCTCATCTGCATCAGCCAGGCGCGTGCACACACACACACACACACACACACACACACACACACACACACACACACACACAAAGCAAGATAGGGAGAGACAGGCAGATAGATGGACGGATCCAGAGAGAGGACACACACATACACAGCGGTGCAGAGGGGGGGAGGTGGAGACAGTAAGAGTGAGGGAATAGCAGATAGTGAAAGATGTGAAGCGTGGAGAGAGATGGTGGGAGAGATGGATATAAAGAGGGAGGGAGACATAAAGAAGAGCCGCATCTGATTCACTGTCACATTTCTTTCAAACAACAGATAATAAACCTTCGGCCCTGACAAAGCTCAAAGTTCAGGAGATACGGAGACGAAAAAGACAACGATCTGTCTTCCAACAGCTCGTGTTTCACAGGAAGCAACCGACCTGTGAGGGAAAATATCAAAGGAGACCACGAGCAGAAAACAACCAGCTGAAAAACACCACACCTGGAGGTACGAGGTTTTCAAGCGACAGCAGCCGCAGCAGTGGAGGTGGTGTGTTGTATATTTCATGGTGCTCTTTTGAAGTTGTCCCTACATTTTCCACCGGCTCTTCAAAGGTCGAGACTGCAACTGCGTTTCATCATCCCACCCCAAGCCTCCCCCCCCCCGTACACCATGACTTTCTCCATCTCCTCACCACTCTCACTGATGTTTCACTCATGTTGTATTCTCTCTCTTCTTTTCTGGCTCTTTCTCTGTCAGCAGTGATTTCTTTCTCAAATCAAATTAAAATCTAAATGAAATCAAATCATATTTAATGCTTGGTGACCGATCTGTGGCGCTCAGAAGAGGCACAAAGAGAGCAAGACACAGGGAGCGAAGAGAAGTAGAGGAGAAGCATGCGCCTTCCTGACCTATGTGATTAACCACAACTCAAAAGAGAGATCATAGGAGGATGATGTCGGTGTGTATGTGGGTGTAAAGGCGAGAAAAAAGTCATATACGTGCGTGACATATGCATGTATTTGCATGCAAATGCTCTTGTTTAGGTGAACATGTGTGCTTCCTGGATTCATTACTTCAGGTCTAATTGTTTGCTAGGAACCATTTACGTGTAAATGGCTGTATAATGTAAAATAATTGATTATCAGGTGAGTGAGAGTGACGACTCTACCATTAGCTGTAATTGCCCTGTTAATGATATACACAAAGTCAGACGGGGGGTGATTGTGTGTCCAAATACTGTATGAGTGTGTGCAGGATATTCTTCATACTGTATGTGTGTGACCTATTTGTTCACGTGTGTCCTTGTGTGTGTGTCTACATTGATGTGTGCGATTTGTTGTCCACATCATATCCATTAGCATCCTCCTGACCTGGAGCTGTTCCAGCCAATCAGATTTTAGTGTGTTGTCAGCAGGTGTCGTCAGCTCGCTGTGAGATTTATCAAAGTGATGGAGCGCACCGCACAGCACGACAGCAGCATTTATCTCCCTCTCTCTCGCTCGCTATTCTCTCTCACTGTGCACCACACACACACACACACACACACACACACACACACACACACACACACACACATACACACACACACACACCGAGCACCACATGAGAATCACATCAGCATCACTTTATTTACTGCAGAAGCAAAGGCTGCTCATGCTGAAGAGGAGGAATACTGACAAGTCATGTACTACAGTGACATTACAACATACAGACTCACGATATGATGCCAAGAAGAAGAAGATGATGAAGAAGAAACAATGTAGCTCAGAGCGCTTTACAAAAATGAAAAACAAGGAAAAAAGAAACAAGAAAACGGTTGAGCAAAATAAATTTGAATCCAATAGCCTAGTTGTCAAATTTTAAAGCACAAAGACAAATGAACTATGAATTACAGAATAACAGCACTGGTAATAACATAAATTCTGAAAGGACCAGACACGGGAAAACTAAAGCTAAGTGATTTAAAGGATACTTTAATTACAACTTGTATCTTTCATAGTTTTGCTCATCATTCTTATAATATAATAATAACATCATCCCCATCGAGTTAACTGCTGAAATCTGGTAACATAACAGCTTTTTCTAATAAGAATTAGTGACAGATTGAAAATCTGAGTCAACTATCAGACCTGTTGTAGGTAAAACCCCAAGCAAGCCAAATTTATTTGTAAAAGAAGCTAAAGGTAAATGGTAAAATTAAGCTGTTCATTGTAAACATCCATAACCAACTTCCTGATTCAACTTTAAGCAATCAAACAGTTATTTTGGATGTGCTCACTCAGTGGTTTTGATAATCTGACTAAACTAATTTGTTTACTGCCTATAGCATCAGATATACTGTAAGTCATATGTCGCGAGCACAATAAAACATACACACGAGCAAATTATGTTACTTCACATGCACAGTTAAAGTGGCAGTAGGCAGTATATGTTTGGTGTCATTGGGCAAAAATTCCATAATAACCTTTCAGCATATTGTAATTCAAGTGTTCTGAGAGAAAACTAGACTTCTGCACCTCCTCATGACTCTGTTTTCAGGTTTTAGAAAATCTAGCCCGTGACGGAAGACTTTGACCAATCACAGGTCATTTAATTGAGAGAGCGTTCCTATTGGCTGTGCTCCGGTCATGTGACCGGAACTTGGCATTCCTTCACCAGATTTCACAATGGCGGTGGCATCACAAACTTTATAATTTTACAGCTAAACAGCACACTACAAGATGATTCTGAGAACATGTGAGGAGAGAAATAGACATTAACATAACATAATATTGATTCATATTTGATCAGCGCTGCCTAGTTTGACCGTTTGGTCGGAGTTCGCGAGTGATTGACCGCCGGCTCTCATAAACGGCAGCTGGACAGCGGACCTCAGATCAGCTCTGACTGCTTGTTTTCCTCCGGTCTGTGAAATCTGGCAGATGCCGTTAGGTGCACCGGAGGACACAGAGGCACATGATTTTTTTCAGGTTACCAGTTTCATGTACTACTGTCACAATATAGCAACCGTTTTTAAAAAAATAACTTTTTTTAATCATATTTGCTCCAATCTTGCCTACCTCAGCTTTAACTGCCACTTGCACAATGTAAGTCCTCATGCACTAATTCAACAACCGGAAGTTGTACAGGCAGCTGTGAGTGAGTAACAAAACTGAGGCTGCGGTCGAAAAGTGAGAAAAGTACGTCCTGATGTCTTTTCCTAACCACTTTTTCTTGACCTCGATGGAAAACGTCATGAGGTCAAGGAAAGGTGTGAAGGAGAATTCATAATGACTTAGGAAAAGACAACCGTGGCGTTAAGAGAATACGACTGCACTTACACTGGGCTCCGTAATTATGATGCGACGGCAGTGGATGTTAGTGACGTGGTTCTGCCGTGATGAAACTACAATGTTCTGAAGATGGACTTCTTATATAGCTCTTTCAGTGACAGGCTGCTTCACCTGCGGTGTGTGAAAGAGAGCTACCGCAGCTAACACTTTAGATCAACATGTAATAAAGGATTATCTGACCTAATGTGGACAACCGGTGAAAAATATTATTTCATTACAAAGTTTGGAATTGAAATAAAAAAGGAATAACCTATACGCTACCACAACAGTTTACTATATGATAAATATTGAGTTCTTTTTTGAGTTATGGTGAGAACCATTAAATGTATATTTCTTCATACTCCTTTTCGGACATACCATTTATTTATGTTGATTATTTGTGTGCTATATGTTTACTGTTCATTTTATTTGTTATTCTTGTTTTGTTTTTTACTTATTCGTTACTTGTTCGAAATAAATAAATAGAAATAAAGTGAAACGAAATGGTTGTCACTGTCCACTCATATTTATCAACATGACTCCCATTAGTGTATGACTGTATGAAAATATAATGAAAGATAAGCATGTTGTTTGTTTTCATGAACGGCCGAATGATGCGTCGCTTTAAAAGTTGCGGCCGCAAGGAATTGTGGGGCAGCATTATCTCCTTTCCTTTAGTAAAGGATGGTCCAGTGTATCCTATGCTAAAGGAGATAAGAAAGGAAGCATTGAAGCACCTTTCCTTAGCATTTAGAGAATTCAAGCAGCTCTTATCATGGATGCTACTTAGATACTTCCATCATTTCACTCGATTAGGAACCTTCCTAAGCAAAATAGACTTTTCGACCGCAGCCATAGGGAGAGGCAAAGAATGGCACCTACGTATAGAACTAAGCAGTGAGTGCAGAGAGGACATCATATGCGAGAGAGCGTCTGCTTGGCGAGCGCTGGAGGGCATACACGCTCTCACAGGTGACTCTGCTCTTGAAGTGGAATCCTGCTCGTGCGAATCAACCTGACTTTTGACAATTTGGGGGCGGAAACCAAGGGAGGCACTGGTCCTCTTATGATTGGTCACTTTCTACGCAATCACACCTGCCCGGACTGCTGTATGTCGCGTCCGCCATGTTGGATAAGTAAGACCCGCTAGTAAACAAATACAATGTGTATTGAGCAGACTTTTCTACAAAATCCACTGTTACTCGCTTGATTCTGAACTGATTTTCATGAAATTTGGTTTGTTATAAATGTGAGAATTTGAACGTGATTCTGTTTACTTATTGGAATTAAATTTAGTTATTAGTGGCGGATCTAATCAGCTCTTTACCAAAACATTAACCTTTTAATAGCCATAACTTCCTCTCGGGCATGCAGGCTCTGATCTATGTGGAAATTATTTAGCATTTCAGCTTTTGTGAGTTTCTCAAAAAATTTATATTTCTATTGTTTTAAATCAATTAATTAATAAAATAAAACAATTTTGTTCCCATACTCTGATTAATAAAACCTCATAATTCCAAGCTCACAATATAAATGCATGAATGGCGTGGATGCTTTCTACTCGTCTATTCTGCTTAATGTAATAAATCTAATTGTCTAAATACAACCTCTGAGTGTATCTTTGACATGTAAATGGTTTCAAACTGCTTTTTTTTAGGTTGATTGCCCACAAAACGTTCTCACATTGTAAGAATTTCCCCTCAGGACAGTCAGACACACACAGACACACACCATGCCACCCATGACCTTTGACCTTTCACTGTGCCACGACCCCATCATGATGATGTACAGCAAGCTCATCGTTTCCATGGTAACATGAACTAGTTGCACAGAGCAGCGCCACAGGGGAGTGTGTGCTTGTGAGTGTGTGTGTGTGTGTGCTTGTGAGTGTGTGTGTGTGTGTGTGTGTGTGGGGGGGGGGCAATAAGTGAAGGGGGTAGGGACTGGATACACACACTCTGACGCACGCATTCACGCCCACACACATGCACGCTCGCACGCACTCACTCTAATGGGGCTCTCCATCTGTCTATGTAGATCAATCCTGACCTTTGCTGAACTCTGGCTGTGCAGTTTGACAGTTAATCACTTGATAAGTGTGTTGTGAGTGCGTGTGTGTGTCTGTGTGTGTGTGTGTGTAAGCTATTGTCTCTTGTTTAGTGTAATTGAGTACAGAAAAACAGCAGGCCACCAAACCATCAGGCAAAATGGAAGAAGCGCAGT
The DNA here is from genome assembly GCA_916700685.1 of Adelosebastes latens. NCBI lineage: Eukaryota > Metazoa > Chordata > Actinopteri > Perciformes > Sebastidae > Adelosebastes > Adelosebastes latens. Next base: position 4,490 of record CAKAKR010014656.1, on the reverse strand, counting down.
GTGTGTGTGTGTGTGTGTGTGTGTGTGTGTGTGTGTGTGTGTGTAAGAGAGAAAGAGAGAGAGAGAGCAAAAGAGATGACGGTGATATGTTGATGTTTCCTGATGTTGGACTCAGTATGTCAGTAAACATATAGTAATGTGTTCACTCTAAATGCTTAGCATACATTTCTTTGAGTTTTTATCTGCATGTCTATCGGTCTATTCGGAACCATGTTTTTGTTGTTTAGTTTACTACTGGTATGGCTAAACGAAAGAGAGTATAACGTTGTGTTGTGAGTTTCACACTAAAGAATGAACAAATGACCAGAGACTAAATTAGCATATGGTGGCTATCTTTATGTGGCACGATTCACAATTTTAGCAGCCAAGTAAAATGCAAATGTAGCTGATGTTGATCTCTATAAAAATATGTTTCTTATATGGTGACTAGTGCATTATATGTGTATTAATACAAAGCTGGAAATAGTCCCCAACAAACAAACCATTTACTTACGGTTTTGTAACGTTTGCTACAAACTATGGTGCCTAGCTGTTTAAGGAAATTATATTAAAATTGGGCTATTGTCTGTGCAATATGGGCAAGACGCTAGACGGTGCAGTGCACTACCTGGGTGCAATACCTGCCATGGTGTGTGTGATAGTATGTGCCATTATGTACGTGCACTGTGTATGTGTTGAAACATCTGTTTCTGTGAAACTGTTTCCCTGTCTTGTGTGGAATCGTTTATTATTGTTAGTGATGCTGTTTTAATTTAGTGTTTGTAACCGCAGTTGGACGAAGTCCAGGAAAAATTTCCCCACGGGGACAATAAAAGTATATCTTATCTTATCTTATCTTATCTTAAAAAAAAATTTAACTTTTAGGGCTGTCAATCGATTAAAATATTGAATTGCTAATAATCACATGATTGTCCATAGTTAATCGCAATTAATCGCACATTTTTTATCTGTTCAAAATGTACCTTAGGGGAGATTTGTCAAGTATTTAATACTCTTATCAACATGGGAGTGGGCAACTATGCTTGCTTTATGCAAATGTATGTATATATTTATTATTGGAAATCAATTAACAACACAAAACAATGACAAATATTGTCCAGAAGCCCTCACAGGTACTGCATTTAGCATAAAAAACTGCATGTGATTATCATATAGTCGGCATGTCTGTAAAGGGGAGACTCGTGGGTACCCATAGAACCCATTTTCATTCACATATCTTGAGGTCAGAGGTCAAGGGATCCCTTTGAAAATGGCCATGCCAGTTTTTCCTCGCCAAAATTTAGCATAACTTTGGAGCGTTATTTAGCCTCCCCTAGTATGACATGGTTGGTACTAACGGATTCCATAGGTTCTCTAGTTTCATATGATGCATATATCTTCACTCTAGCTTTAAAACTGAGCCCGCTACAACATAAAAATCACAAGTTGAATTAAAGAAATTAGTGGCAGTAAAACGAATTTGAGTTATCATATGATAGTTACGTTTTCAGTAGTGATTGGGCGAGAGACAGGGAAGAGAAGTCGCAAAGTATTGAAATAGAGGACGTTGGTTTGGGCCTTTTCATGGTAGTAAGCAATAAGAAAAATATATAATACAGCTACAGTGTTACCTCTACTTATATTTACCTCAGCAAAGTAATAGTATTTGTGATAGACTAGATGGCAGCTGTTCTAAACCAAATCTAGGTTACATTCCTGTGTGAAAAACATGTCGATATCAGCTGCTCTTGTGTGTGACGAGTTTGGTCAATATATCAATACAGTTTGTAGACGAGATCTCTATATATTGTCGTGTGGGCTCGGAGGGTCATGATGTCAGTGGGTGCCTGCTTTGTGTGCAGACACACACACACATATAGATGCCAATGGTCTGCCAGTGGATTTGATAGATGAATGTGAAAGCACACAACCTGTTTTTTTTTTTTACCCTTCGACTCAGATAAACCACACTAAATCGGATTTTTAGCGGTTAAAATGTAATTTTCAAATTCCAGTGGGGATACCACCTCAGACAGGAATACAGATGTCTGGTCTCTGAAGGGCATTCAGTTTATAGAGAGGGACTGTGTGGACATCGACTGCAGCTGGAGTTTATTGACAAGACATCAACAAAACAGTGTTTAGACACTGTGAAGAATACAGCCTGGCATCCCGTCAAATACTGTCACATCAACTTTGAATCTTGCCAGCAAAGACATTTAGATATCAGTTGTAACACACAGAGATATACTCCCACACTCACACACACCAGTGTTCTCAGATTAACCTAATCAAGCTAATCTGTCAGATTAACACACATTATAAAACGGCCTCTAATCCATGCCCGTCCTTCTACAGAGCTAACTGAGCGGTCATTGAGATAACCAGAACTGCAGTGTCTCCTCTGTCATTACACTGAATCACACGTCACACGAACAAAAATGTTTCCCATTATTGCTTTACCGTTTTATAATGGTCTTAGAGGTGTTGAGCACAGGGACAAGTGTCTCTTAGGCTATATTTCTATTAAATCAGAAAATAAAATTGAAATAAAACTGAAATGCTGGTATACCAACACACAGAAAAGAACCATTTTTCTCTGATTCCAACCTAAAAACTTGCCCGTTTAACCAGATTTGAGTATTTGCTGGTGTAAAATGACGGTCTCAACATAGTCCACATATGATGTGCTTCTGGGTGAAGTCCACAGACTCTTTGGCAGATTCAATATTACAAACTCAGCTCAATATATTTAGACATTTCCCTCTAATATAACTTTCCAGCGACAACTTGTTAGTGTGATATAGCCTCAACGAATGGTAGACTATAATAAACTAACATGTGTATTATTTGGAGTTACTGTCCAGGAAATTTCAAGTGCTTAAAATGCAGTAACATCATGTATCATGCACAATGAACATCTTTAACATAAATTATATGTAAATGCTAATAATGAGAGACCTTTAATTTATGTGAGTGATATAACAGCAATTAACACTAGTCACAATGCTACAGGACTACAGTACAACAATCTTATCATATTACAGGAGGCTGCTGCCCTCTTGCCTGCTGAAGTGGTATAACACACAGTGTGCAACACCAGCTACATTTACATGAACTCAGAAAAACTGATGTTTACGCACAAAGTCGTGCATTTAGCAAAATATGACTTCAAAAAAGAAAACCAACCATGGTTTCTAAGAACTAAAGATCAAAATAGGTGCCATAAAATGTTAAAACCAAAAAATTCCAGCAAAAGATGTTGTGACACTATCCTTTTGTTCAAGATAGCAATTTATGAGATATATTTACAATATCAGGTGAAAAAATATCTCCCCCATGCATGCACACGCACGCACACACACACACACACACACACACACACACACACACACACACACACACACACACACACGCACACACACACACACACAGCATGAGCCAGACTGCCAGACATTGCTGAAATGGTTTGTGTCTTTGATGACTTTGTCAAAACCAGACATGACAAACAATATGACAGATATCCATCGGGTGCACCAGACTGTGTGTGTGTGTGTGTGTGTGTGTGTGTGCTAGGGGTGGCTGTGCGGGCTTACTTGTGTATGTGGAGGTCGATTTGGACAGACAGTCTGCCGTCCCAGATGTCATCAGAGTGACCAGTGGTCCCGTTTTCTGACCTCTGACCTTTCCAGATGGTGACACCCCGCTCCCTCCATCAGTCTGTGTAAAAGTTTGACAGTCTGACTGATGAGGTTTGAAGGATGCGTCACAAGGGTTTAAATTAATTTAAGATCTAATCTTTTCAGTTTTTTAGCAAAGGTTTGGGAAAATCTTGGAACGTGAAATGCAAGATTACATTTCTGTCATAACTCCACTGGACGCAGGATACAGCTCATTTTCACTCAATTAATTAAAATAATTTGAGCATAAAATGTAAAAGCTTGAAAATTACACCTGAGTTTATATGGAGCTGATGCCACCTCATTTTCAAATCAAAACATTTTACGTAAAGGAATTTTGTACATTAACTGCATTAATCAGACAGCAGCAATTAAACTTTAAATTCAACTAAATTTTAATTTTGAACTAAAACTTAAACCAGAACAGAAAAAAATGACTCGAGAAAACATCATACATGAATTCAGATTACCATGTTTATGATTTGCCTTCCATGGAGCATCTTCAGATATCACATATCAGACTTATTTGTCTTTTTTGTCTTTTGGAAAGAATAGTTTACTTCACAAAACTGCACATAATTTATAGCAATTTTGTGAGCTTATTCTGAACCTGCAGATGCAAAACAGCAAAGAGAACCTGCTCTCTCTGCTCTACACTAATATATTCATTACTGTCATTAACCTTTCTGCTACACAGTCCCCTTATCTAATTATCCCCCTGTTACCACTGAACACACACACACACACACACACACCATTCTCAGCTGCTACTCCACACACACCCCATCCCCACCTCCGCTACCCCACATGTTGTTTGACAAATGAGTGGTC
>CAKAKR010014651.1:0-12591 GCA_916700685.1 Adelosebastes latens | reverse complement strand
AACATCAGTCTATCAAGACGTCATCATCCATTCATCTATTCCATCCATCCATGAGCTCAGCATCACGTTGATTCTGCACACACGCAATACGCAGTAACTACAGTTGAAGTATTGGGACAATGAGTTGAACTTGGTCTTGGTCATCTGTCTTACTTTCTGGGCTTGATTGAGCCTATTGTTGTCAGGAGGTGGGTTTGAAACGGAAAATCAAAAATGTCAACGTCATACTCAATATCCGTACAACTAAAACAGAAATAGCCACGTATGTGAATGCCTCCCGGGACAATAAGTCAAATCGGTTAATACAAGGGAACGTGTTTATAGCACCCACCTGTGTCTCATGACTGTAAACCATAACGCACGTTTTCAGTGGAGCAGTTTATGCTCTGACACAGCGGGCTTCTATACAGTTGCATACTCAACAGCTGTATCAGTTTCCTTAAAGGTCAGCTCTGTAAGGACCGTCTGGGATTGATCAATGGTGTCAAAAAAAAATTGATGTGTATTATTTCACCAATATCTTGATCTCCGTAGATTAACAATTATTTCGTTATTCTTCAGATTGAAATGCAAGAAAATGCATTCCATCTTCATCCAAGTGTTCACCATGTTGAATGTATAACATGGGTTTCTGATTGGACAAAAAGGAAATGCTTCATCCCCTTCGCTTGCGGCGCAGAAAGTGGTGACCTTTGACCTCATTGTCCCAGTACTTGTGAGTGTCACACTTCCTCTGCTGTACCGGTCTCCCTCTGCAGCTACAATCATTACACTCTCACTAATGTACGAAACATAATTTAGTTTGTCTTATCATAGCCATTAAAAATACTTTACAAACATTTTACTGTTTTCATTCCTGTGAAGAGTCCAGTAAACTGTTTAGTATGTGTGTGTGTGTGTGTGTGTGTTATTTACATTGAGTCAGGTATAACAGTAAGGAGAGGATATGACTTTGTGTGTTCCCTGCATGCCTTGTACAGTGTGTGTATTGCTGTGCCTTTATGTGATGTGTGTGTATGTGTGTGTAAGCTGTCTATCTGTCCCTTTTGTGTGTCTATGTATATGTGTGTGTGTGTGTGTGTGTGTGTGTGTAAATTCCCTGTGTGGTTCTTTTGTATGTCACTGTCATATTGTGTGTTATCACTTCATTACATGTGCGAACATCTCCTTCCTCTGCGAGTGTCTTGGCAGTTCAGTGTGTGCATGTGACTGCATGCATGTTTTATTCTTCACATCTCTTTGTGTGTGTGTGTGTGTGTGTGTGTGTGTGGTTGTGTGTGTGCGTGTGTGTTTGTGTGTGTGTTTAGGAGGACATGCCGTTGACCAGGCTCCTCAGCTGTTTGACCACAGTCTCTATCAGTTTCTGTTTGTCTCTGTCGTTCTTCCTGAACTGAGAGAAGATGTTGTTCTTCTTACTGGTGTCCTTCATCCTGGACAGAGAGAGAGAGAGAGAGAGAGAGAGAGAGCGATGATTGATTTGTCACTTACTGTTTTTCCATCAATTACATCAGACACTGATATATCAGAATTTAATCTGGATTGGTAGGATAAACTATGTAGTGCTGTTTATTGGCAAGAATCTGACGATACCATTTCGGATACCATTTTGGCCGCTTGTACCCGCGATCTAGTTCTTTCGGTCATGACCCAGCCCTGATGACCATAGGTGAGAGTAGGAACGAAGATTGACCGGTAGATCGAGAGCTTTGCCTTCAGGCTCAGCTCTCTTTTCGTCACAACGGTGCGGTAAAGCGAATGCAATACCGCCCCCGCTGCTCCGATTCTCCGGCAAATCTCACGTTCCATTGTCCCCTCACTCGCAAACAAGACCCCGAGGTACTTGAACTCCTTCACTTGGGGTGAGGACTCATTCCCTACCCGGAGTAGGCAATCCATCGGTTTCCTGCTGAGAACCATGGCCTCAGATTTAGAAGTCACAAAACATAATATCCCGATATTCAATATTTTCTTACACCCCAAATACTAACAATTTCTGGTGCGTTTGCCCGTTTAGTTCGCTATGTCTGGGCTGGTGTGAAAGCTGGTAATCAAACTCTGGTGTGCACTAAACAACCGGACTAAGACCGCCTGAAAGAGAGGGTCTCAGTCCGCTTCGATGCAGGCTCTAGTGAGGTTCATTCACGGTGTGAAAGCAAAATGAACCAACCACAGGATTTTGTGACGGTTTATATATCTGATTTTAACGGGAATTCAAAAGTTAAACTACAAATAAATCCCATCTCCTGACCGTGAACTCTTAATGTCTAGTTCACACTACACGACTTCAGCCCGGATTTTCCACTCAGCAACAGTTTTTGAGCTCTGTGACAAAAGCTTTGCAGCTCATGCAGCATCAATGCATGAGACCACTAAACAAGTTTTCAACAAGTTTTGCAGTTTAACCAAATCATGTGCACACAGCTAGTAATGTGGGGCATTTTATACTGTAGAGGAGGTAGAACCATGTTTAGATTAATAGAACATTCATGGAGAAGACCTAAGAAAAGCAGAGAGGAAGCTGAACCTACCCCCTGTAGACTCTGAGCAGCAGCAGCAGAAAAACAGCAGAGAGAAGATTCAGAGAAACAGAAGAGCAAACATGAAACCAAAACACAAGGAGGAGGAGGGTTGTCATAAATTGCATGCAAAAAATATTGTAATTAAGAGCTAGTAATGTCACTTTGGATTTAAAATGTGAGGGTGCAGGTTGTATCCACGTGGAATCTCTGCCTTTTTCTACTTTCTTGTGTCAGCTCGCTGCGGCGTGTTTTGTGAGACGGATACGGAACGAATATGACGTCATGTTACTCAGACTACAACAATAAAAAGCAGTAACTTCCTTCTACCTCCGCATAGACTCAAATGAAGCAAATATATCGATTCTGGCATTAAAAAATGTATTTCATAATCCAAAAAAAAAAAAAATCGCGATACATATGTAGGTGAATCGACCAGTGTGTACATATCACATGCACTAACTTCTCCAGTAGAGCCAGAGCAGTGGCTGGGTTCACTCTCAGGTATTTGGAGGTTGGTTGGCCATAGTCTGCCAGGTAAGTCGACCAGTCCCACACCATGAAAAGATCCAGGAGCTGTAAAACACACAGATATATACAACACTCAGACATGCAGCGGAACCTCACATCAGAGAACCCCGGAGAGGAACAGAGGAAGATTGAGGCCGGTAGCGGGTGAGAGTTTGATGGAGGAAGGTTATGAAGAGACAGATGTGATCATTTTCACATACACTTCCTACAGTATATTTGACGTGGCATAATGACTACAGTGCTTGAGCCAGGATTGTTTGGGGGGGTGTTCCAATACTCCATCCAAGAGAGATAATAAACAATATTGTGAAAACTGTACACCCAGTGAGTTCTACAAAATTATATCAAAATTGAGAATATATAACAATTTATATTAGGATTCACACTACAGTTCAAAAGTTATGAATCAGTTGTTAGCGAGTTGTCTTTCTCAAGGAGAAGTCTCATTGTGAAATCTTGTGAGAGGTGACTTGTTGCCAGAAGACAACGGTGGAAACGTGAGTCAGAGTTGGAGTACAGAAAGCATAGCTTAGTGTTATCTAAAAGATTTTCCATGTCATGGCTGAATATTTAGATGATTTCAACAATGTGGATGCAACACGAACTGCAAATTTCACCTCGTTTTACTCGCACGAGTTGGGCCACCGGTATCATTTGTGTTCATTCGCGCTAGACACGCCGAAGAGGAGAAGGAGCTTGTCTCCGTAGAAACCAACAACTTCTCTTTCCTCCATTTCCTCCATCAACCACGGAAGAAATAACCACTGTTGCTGCTTTGTACGTGTTGTGGAAGTCCCAGATATGTAAAAAAAAAAAAAACGCCGTCGTGTCTGGGTTCACAACATCACCCGGCGGCGAGCTGTACTGACTGTATCTAGCAAGCCACAAGTTGCTACTGTGGTATGAACCCAAAATAAACAGATTGTGCTGTGATTTAATTGCAATAAACGGATCAAAAATGATGCCGAAATAACTACATAATAATGCTGATTTGTAAAAAGTCTGAATTCATGTTTTGTCAGGTCTGTCCACAAGACGACAAGCAAACAACTTTTAAAATGCTTGTTTTCTGAATGGAGTTTGGATGGATCTGTGCCAGGCTATGCAGCTGCACCATCAACACTCAACATAACGTCATCTAGGCATAAATACGGCAGCAACGTTGTTGTTTCTACCATAGACAGTTTGTGGCTTATACACATACATACATACATTTTCAACTCACGCATCTCATGCATCTATTCGCCTCTTTGCATTGACTTTGTATGAATGGTGAATAGTTCGCTTCGCTCTTGGTGTGAATGCTCCGTTAGATTGAGAACAGAATCGGGATATGAGAGGACAGAAGTCACCCTCACCATCTCCCGTAAGGTTACAGTAATCTTACAGTAGATTAACCTGTGCCTGTAGTTATTACAGAAACCTGCCAACATGTGTCTTTAGGATCCAAACCAAGCAGAGAAAGAGCTGTTTAAAGCCTTTTCAGATAATGTGATGATGGTAAACACTTGTGTATCCTGGGGTCACTGAGACGTAGAGAAAAGACAGAAGAGTGAGAGAAGAAGGGAGGAGGTTCTGCTGCTTAACATGATGAGTGTTAAGTGTGAACAGGAACATTTAAAATGACCCCCCCACGACCCCTGGTTAACCTGATGGAGATGACCCCCCCCCCACACACACACACACACACACTCACACACACAGTGTATGCTAATGTCATAGGGTGAAACAGCTGGGTGTTTGGGTCATGCTGAAAGAGCAATGAAAGAACAGCTTAGTGATAATAGCATTATTCAGCTGACTGAGAGACTCCGACACACAGAGAGAGGCTTAGCAACAATGCCATTATTCTCACCTGGAGCTAAGTGATGAGCCACGAGCAGCAGCCATCTTACTCTGACACTCACTGAACTCTCCATACTTAACCACAACTAGCAAGATCTAGGTTCTATCAGTTCTATCTCTTCTGATAACGTAGTTGTGTGCACACACACACACACACACTGTTGTCCTGTGCAGTGACATTATTTGTGACATTTCAGGCCCGCTCACTAAAGCCCGACGCATCCTGGATTTATTAAACGGATAACAATAGTGATATTTATTAGGGCTGTCAATCGATTAAAATATTTATTAGTTCTCCATAGTTAATTAAGATTAATCTCACATTGTTTATCTGTTCAAAATGTACCTTAAAGGGAGATTTGTCAAGTATTTAATACTCTTATCAACATGGGAGTGGGCAAATAAGCTGCTTTATGCAAATGTATGTGTATATTTATTATTGGAAATCAGTTAACAACACAAAAAAATGACAGATATTGTCCAGAAACCCTCACAGGTACTGCATTTAGCATAAAAAATATGCTCAAATCATAACATGGCAAACTGCAGCCCAACAGGCAACAACAGCTGTCAGTGTGTCAGTGTGCTGACTTGACTATGACTTGCCCCAAACTGCATGTGATTATCATAAAGTGGGCATGTCTGTAAAGGGGAGACTCGTGGGTACCCATAGAACCCATTTTCATTCACATATCTTGAGGTCAGAGGTCAAGGGACCCCTTTGAAAATGGCAGTTTTTCCTCACAAAATTTAGCCTAACTTTGGATTCTTATTTAGCCTCCTCTTCGACAAGCTAGTATGACATGACAATGGATTCCTTAGGTTTTCTAGTTTCATATGATACCAGAATCTTCACTCTAACTTTAAAACTGAGCCCGCTACAACCTAAAAATCGCAAGTTGCATTAATGTGTTAAAGACATTAGTGGCGTTAAAACAAATTTCCCTTTAAGCGTTTTTATTAACTTTGACAGCCCTAATACTTATTGATATTATAATCCCTTTCTGCCAAAAGATCCCCCTAAATGTTACACACCGGCCCTTTAATTTAATTTTCTATCCATAGCTATCTACAACCAAGCAGGTGGCGGCAGGAAGGAATGTCTTGGCCTTGTGCACTGCCAAAATTATTTAATTAATCGAAAACATAGGAACGATTTAATTAAATTGAGGCCACAAATTATTACTCCTGCACAGAAATTAGTAAATCGTGGCCTTGATATATATATATATATATATTTTGTCGCTCTATGGCCTTGCCTCGTCGGAAGTCATTGTAGCGACTTTGCTGAGTACAGAGTCATCATAACTGGTGGAACCGATGGCCAATCCAACAACAACAAAAGCCAAACTGGACTTCTCCTTTAACAGCTGAAGTCATGCCAGATCAATGTGAACTTTACATACTCGTGTTTGGATATTTAAAAGAATCTAATGATGATACATCAGTACGATATTTTTCAGAATGTGATCTAAGAGTTGTCTAGGTGGTGAGGACATTTTCCTTCTATGCTTGTGTCTTGTTTAGTGTGCAGTAAATCCTCTGGGATATCAATATAATGCAACCTGCGGAGGATTAAATACCCCCACAGAACCATTTCTACTTTAGAACCATTTCTCAATATCCAACCCCACCCAGAGGAATCTCATTCACACGTCTCCACTCTGTCACAGACATCTGACAGATGAGCCCAAATGCAGTGAAGACAACAATCAGTGTGGTCTAGTCGGATTCTGCTGGGCGAGCTGAGTCATGTTATCATAAGAGTGGAAATAGTAAACACTTCTGGAAAATATTCAGCTTTTGGCATCGGAGAGATAGAGAGAGATAGGCCGAGTGTGTGTGTGTGTGTGTGTGTGTGTGTGTGTGTGTGTGTGTGTGTGTGTGTGTGTGTGTGTGTGTGTCAGTCAACTGTCAATGTGGAAAGGTCGATTTGTACAAGTCCAGGAAAAGATCTACTGGGAGTCATTATGTTGAATGTTAGCTCCAAACTCCAGGTTGTGTTTTTCAGGGTGGTTGGTGGGGCTGGATATCGTTTAAAAAATGACGATGCTGGTACCAATACCAGTTCTGACAGACTGTTTCACTTCCGAAACACTTTCAGTAAACATTTCAACTGCAACCAAGAAGTGACGAAGCTTCATCCAGTTGATGTCCAGGGTTAGGCTGAGGTGAGTGTTTATGATTAACGGAAAGAGCCCAAGCAGAAGAAAAACAGAATAAGGTGTGTGTGTGTGTGATTTCCCAAAAGGATGGTGTCAGATAAATCATCGTCCCTGTGACATTAGTTCACGGGTTGCTGTGAAACTCCTTGGTTTCACCTTTACATTGAAACAATAAGTCAGGGCGTTCTGAAACTCTAGAAATCCCTCTCTGCTTTCCTTCCCTTTATGCACTTGTGAAGCTTCACTTTGGACGTCTCCCGTTAGATGCTATTGTCTCATTGACTCGTATTGTTTGGTATAAAAGGAGTTATAATGGAAGACGAGTCTATTCTCTCTGTCACTATGGGCTTGTCAGCGGAGACTGGTGGTCCAGAGGTGAGAAAAGGTAAACTCTAGGTCGGACAAGATCATTTTTACACCAGGTCTTACTCCATGTTTACACCTTAAAAAGCCTGTATGATGTATGATGACTCTATACAGCCCCTGTCACACATGTTGGCTTCATGTGTGAGACAGTACCAGCCGTTTCTCAGCTTTATACACAAGGGTATGACATTCTTAAGGTGTGTTCACTCATACAGATACAAATACCTTTTTTTCCACCAAACTTAGCACGTATATGTGAGTTTTTTTAAACACGGGAAAACCTGCGAAAAATAGGCGACAGACTCCTTTCCCATTGCCAGTAAACGAGTACTACTCTGTTTTTTTTCGACCCCGTTTTCGACGTCATGAACGTGCCGGAAAACAGGGTTAGTAATAGGGCTGTGTATTGGCAAAAATCTGATGATACAGGGGTTACGATTCAATATACTGCGATATATTGCAATGTTTTTAAATCTAATTTTAGGAAAATTGTCATAGTATAAAGAACAAACAACCATATGTATAAAATCGGAGTATAAAAAGTTTACTTTTTGTATGCAATCAGAACAGTGGGATCTGCATTTGCATTTATCAGTCCCTGTAACGTCCAACGACGGCTGCAACTAACGATTCTTTTCATCGTCTATTAATCTGTCGATTGTTTTCTCAATTAATCGATTAGTTGTTTGGTCTATAAAATGTCAGAAAATGGTGAAAAATGTTGCATAACGGCTAGTTTGGCACGCCCTCAAACAAAACCAGTTAGAGCGGAGCTGGAGCGGAGTCTGAAGAGTTTGGTTCGGTTGAGAAGAGTAAAGTGTTTTTTGAACATTACAGCATGTAAACATGTTCTAGTAAAAACCCAAAATACAAGCATGCACCTGAAAATAAGCATAATAGGTACAGCAACAGTAAAAAAAGAAAAGCTGCATGAAAAATACTGGAAGTGCAATTCATCTTCATAAAACAGCATCTTTAATGAATTTTATTTTATTATAATTTTTTAAGGCCGATTTCAAACTCAAATATTTCACCAGTTATTAAAGTGGCCATCTAAACAAAATAATGTGAGCATATTTCTTAAAGAATATGATTTTTCACGTGATATATTTGCATTTATTTCCTGAGTTGGAGAATATTCATGATCAAGATTGGTTTTAAGTCAGTGCATTAACACACACTGTTGCAGGTAACAGCAAATAGTTGCACTCAAATCTTTTCTATGTTGACCAACTTTTTTCCAAGCCTTTTTTTGCATTCTAGTATGTTATTGACATCACATCAGTTACCCGAAATGTTTGTCTTTCAATCACTCTAAATGGTTACAGGATAACGATCTAAAAAGCAGTTATAGCTACGAAATCCGGAGCCGTAAGATAAAGGGAAAGTAAAAGGATGACCTCTGTGTAACCTCAGCCTGTGGATGCCTCCCAAACCCTTTACCTAAGGCTAGGATTAACATGTCAACCAAGCGGCCTGTATAAAAGGGAACATGGACACATCTCGTCTAATGAGCTGCATCGCAGGAAACTAAGCTCTACTTAAAAACAGGCCCAGACCCTTTGTACTTTTTTTTCTGGGAATTTGGGGGTTTTAGCAACCTGGTGCAGCATTTACATTCTGCTCTCAAAAACAAAAACATTTTTTATTTATTTCATTTATATTTATTTTTCAGGTCAGTAATTTTCTAGTAATTTCCCCTGAAGTTTCCTGGAAAGAAGTATATCATTTGGTACAAATTATAGAGAAAAATCAGACAAAGTTCCGTTACTTGCTTTGGCAAACGGACACAATATGTTTGTTTTATTGGTGCAAATGGTCCCCATCTGTAGTTATGCACTTCTTAATGATACAACACAATTTTATAATTTATAGCTAATTATTTTGCAGACCCGCTGACAAAGTGCCACGGACCCCACTTTGAAAATCACTGATGTAGAGCACACAGTTATCGTAAGAGCTTTTAATAATGTGCTAACGTTTCAACATAAAGTATGTCTTCACTAGAGGAAGAGGAGGCAAAAGATGTCCTCATCCCTAGTTGCTGCCACTGATTAAAAGCTTTTACTATAACCGAACCGTGTGCTCCATATGTCATCTTTCCAGATCCTGCCTCAGTAGTCCTGTCTGTTTGAGCTTTAAGTAGGCCGATGTGCAGAGACTCCTTCACCTTTATGCCTTCATATGCCCGTCCCTAACTCTCTATTCACATGTCTTGTGTTGTGATTTAAAAAAAACTAATAAACAGATGTTGTTAAAAGTTTGACGGTGGGAGGTCAGCCTTCAAAAACACACACGTCCAAACTTCCTCAGTATGTTGCTGTGACCTGGACTGGATGCAGAGCCAAGCCTCCACCTCAGGCTTAGATTAACAGGTCAGCAGAGACACCAGTTAATGAGACCCAGCAACACTTTACATACCACTGGTGTTTACAACTAAAAAGGCAGGCAGGGGGTTTGTGCTTGTGTGTTTGGGAAGAGGAATTCTCTTAAGCAGGTGAACTATGGGACAGGTGAAAGTTGAAAAGGTTACACGGAGACACGAGTCTGGAAGAGAAACGGCCAGAGAAACACAATATTGTTGGATGTGATATAGAGAGGTGAGATGTGGGACAGCTGAGATGTAAAAAAGTGAAGTAGAAAATGGTGATTACAGATTAAAGCTACAGGAATTAGTTTGTAACTAAATATAAATAATTGTTTTTTTTTATCATCTTTATTTCTTGATTCAAGCATTTGGTTCTAATTGTTTGTGTCAGAGGAGGAAAGCCTCTAAATATGGAATGCTTAGAATACGCAAGTGGGCTTGAACATAAAAACACAACGTAGAAAATTAGACAAAAAATGTGGAATAAATAAAGTAAGCTGTCCTAAACTTGTGCTGGCTAAGGCTGTTAATTTCTTCTATAGTGCTCAGTGAGACAGTTTACCTGTCGTAGGTCGATGAAGGCCAGCTGGAGTGTGTCTCCTTGAAAGCCAGGGACCGGCTCTGAACTGGCAAACACTGAGAAGAAACAAAAATACCAACAGACAACAATCAAAGACATTTACAGAATAAAATACATATATCTAGTGTCAAAAACTGTGGCCCCGGGTCTGGAATCCATTGGTAACAACCATGTCATACTAGCTTGTCGAGAAGGAGGCTAAATAACGCTCCAAACATACGCTACATTTTAGCGAGGAAAAATTGGCATGGCCTTTTTCAAAGGGGTCCCTTGACCTCTGACCTCCAGATATGTTAATGAAAATGGGTTCTATGGGTACCCACGAGTCTCCCCTTTACAGACATGCCCACTTTATGATAATCACATGCAGTTTGGGGCAAGTCATAGTCAAGTCAGCACACTGACACACTGACAGCTGTTGTAGCCTGTTGGGCTGCAGTTTGCCATGTTATGATTTGAGCATATTTCTTTATGCTAAATGCAGTACCTGTGAGGGTTTCTGGACAATATTTGTCATTGTTTTGTGTTGTTAATTGATTTCCAATAATAAATATACACATACATTTGCATAAAGCAGCATATTTGCCCACTCCCATGTTGATAAGAGTATTAAATACTTGACAAATCTCCCTGTGTGATTAATCGCTATTAAATATATCGATTGACAGCCCTAATTATAACATCAATAAAAATAAACATTACATTTATTTCTACTTACATTCACACTGAATGACGTCCAAGTTGAATTGCTGAATGGCCCCCATACTGATCTGTTTGAGTTCGGTGTCCAGCAGCATCTGCATCAGTGATGTGGACAGATGCTTGCAGGCTGACATACAAGCCGTCTGGGCCACTTTGCCCTGCAGAGAGAGGGACAGGAGGAAGGAGGGAGGAGAAGGAAGGTGATGGAGGACGAGAGGATGCAAAAGAGGAGGGAAAGATGGAAAGGCGTAGGAGAGATTAGGATGGGGATGAGAAGGACAGAGAATGAGGATGCCCGCTTGGGTAAAGACCACTTGACTTTTTCAGGAGAAGATCATCTGAGACTGTGGCATATACACAGGCAAAGTGAACAGCTGACTGCCACCAAGACGAGTCCGTTTTAAACCACGACCAAACCAAAATGGGAATCGCTGCTGCAAACATGCTGAGAGACCTTTCAGCCTCAGCAAGAGCAGCACAAGACAGAAGACTGGCAAGGCAACACTCACCGCAGACAGTTGATGCACCATGTATCCTAATGCATACATCAGTGCAGACAGAAAGGTGCATGAAGCTTTTAAAGCACTGATTTGTATCGATATCCTGCATAAGGTCGATACAAATTGCAACGGCAACAGCCAATGACGATGACTTATTGAAATAGGAGCAACACAAAATGTATGTAAAACATAGACAAAAGCACCAAGACAGAGAATGTGTGTGTTTGGTGGTATTAAAACTTGTTGATGAGTGTCATTATGATTTTATCAGTGATTAGAGCTCTGTCCTGGAAGCAGGAACCACTCATGTGTGCAGTTGTTAAGTGAAAAAAGGGGTGATACATTGAGGAAAGAATTCAATTTACATTGTTGATTTTAATCATGTCTTGTTTCAGTTATCCCAAATCCCCCAAAAATGTGTCATCACTTGCCCCTAGTGGTATCTACCCATACAGATTATTCAGATTGAGACCCTCGTCACTGAAATAGTCTGATGCCACCCCAATACAATTGAGGTAATGGAATTGAATTTGTGGTGCTCAAAGCAAAGCATTGCAAAATATGATATAAACATGATATGAAAAACTCAATAGCAACAAGTCTTTGCAGAAACAATATCCTAGTTACTCTAATTACTTCTCTGTGAATGGTATTAAAAGCTGACATGGCTTTGACTGTTGATGAATTACAGATATTTGTTTTTTCATGTTTTGGTATTGGCCCGACACCTTCTCACTTCCAACTCATCACATATGGATGCTTGATCAGGACCCCCTTGGCGTCACTTTTTACCCCTTTAGTGTCATTTTTCAACGTGCCGGGTAGTCTGATAGACTTCAACACGAGGTTAACCTTGTTGATTCATACAAAACTAGAATGGCACTCGGAGAGCGCAGACCTCCACCAAGGTGCCCGAGTACGATTGCCCCCCCTCTCCGTTCAGCTTGCGCCATCATCCACGTGTATTTTTGTTTATGTTGAGATCAACTGTACGTAGCGGAGCAGCGTAAAACACTTC